>QRFJ01007824.1:0-45583 GCA_006176705.1 Cocos nucifera
TACTGATCACAAGGTTTGCAAGCTGCAAAGGTCCATATATGGACTTAAGCAAGCATCTCGAGTGGAACACTCATTTCAATGATGTGATCAAAAAGTTTGGTTTCATCAAAAATGAAGAGAAATGTGTTTTCAAAAGGTCAGTGGGAGCGCTGTTGTCTTCCTCGTATTGTACGTGGATGACATCTCCTTATTGGGAATGATATTCCCATGTTGACACAGTCAAATGTGGTTATCCAAGGAATTTCCATGAAAGACCTAGGTGAAGCATCCTTTATTCTAGGAATTAAGGTCTATAGGGATAGACCAATAGGATGCTAGGACTTTCACAAAGTGTACATAGAGGAAGTACTAAGAGTTTAGTATGGAAAACTCTAAGAGGGGATTAATACCCTTCAGACATGTATTCATCTTTCCAAGAAGATGTGCCCTAGCACACTGAGGAAATAGAAGCGCATGAGCAACATCCTTATGCTTCTGCAATAGGGAGCCTCATGTATGCCATGCTATGTAACGACCTGATATAGCCCATGCTGTGAGTATCAAAGCAGATATCAGTCAAATCCAGGTGAAGAATTGGATTCTGTGAAATGTATCCTTAAGTACTTGAGAAGAACTAAGATATGATGTTGGTCTTTGGTAATGGAGAACTCCAAGTCAAGGATACATAGACTCGAATTCATGTCTGATGTAGATATCGAAAGTCGACATCTGAAGTCTGTTTGTGTGCAATGTGGAGCTGTCAGCTGGAAGAGTTCCAAGCAAACTGTGATAGCAGATTCTACATGGAAGCAGAATAATAGCTGCAATCAGAGGCTACAAAGGAAGCATTCTGGTACAAGAAGTTTGCTGCAGAAATTAGAGTAATGCCATCAATGTTATTCCTCTTTACTGCGACAACAATGGCGCCATAGCCCTTGCTAAGGAGCCGAGGTCTCACCAGAAATCCAAGCACATTGAGCGGCGATACACTCATCCGCATTATTGAAAAGGGTTACGTTGAGGTCAAGAGAGTCAACTCCGCAGATAATGTGGCAGACCCACTTACAAAGCCATTAGGCAGCAGAAGATCGAAGCCACTTAAAAGATGGGACTTAGACTTGTAGCCATTGGCTTTAGGACAAGTGGGAGATTGTAGATATATGTGCCCTAGAAGCCAGAATTGGCTGACACTTGTAATACACTTCTAGGGGCAAAATTATAATTTTGACTATAATCAATAAAATGGGTTATTTTCTATCACATGTGTATTTAGTGTCTGTGATACATCCTTTGAGTTAATGATAATGATAATTCATATTTTCAAGAGTTGAAAATTTAAGACATGAATAATCATTATTAACTCATAAAAGCTCCCGACCATAGGATCATCACGAGGATGGTGATTGATCCGAAAGGTTGGTGTACAATCGCTTCTCTTTAGTAGATGAGTCTTGAGTCTACGGTGTGGAGACACCGGAGCGAAGAGTATAGGTACTCAGTTAGAGAATGAGGGCACTGAGCGTGACCACCTCGAGTAGTCATTAGGAAGTCTACCTTCTCGTCAATGACTGACTCGATGCTGCAGTAGTGTGTCTGGTTCTTTGACCTGAGATGCATCGACAGTTCATCTTGAGGGTGTTATAGTTTGACTACACCATTACTCGTCTCCTAGCCATACGGAACCCTGAGGTGTATGTTGGCTATAGCATGTTCATTGTAGGAACTGGATTGCATCAAGATGGAATCTATCTACCTCGGTGGTAGAGGAGCAGCCCTATGATGATCATGAGAATCAAGTCCAGAAGCCCATGGCCATGGTAGAGTGAAATAATAGAAAGAGTTTCTATTTAGGTTTTCACATTGGACTTGAATCGAATGATTACATCATATGACAGAACTAGGGTTTGACGAGTTCACCTTAACCCTAATCTGATCGGGGCTCAAGATAGAAGAACTGCACACAGGTAGCTGCACCAAGAGGTTCACATTCAGCTCTGATGGGTTGCCACCATATACTGCTAGGTGTCACTGGTGGATTTTGGGAGCAATTAGAATGATTTAGATGATCGATCATTCTAGCTGTTCGACTCAGAAGAGTTCTGATCCATCGAAAGGAGTTTCGATGATGTCGATGATAGAGATCATGACATATCCCATTACCATACAGAACTGAATCTAACTGGGTCACACAAACAAGGGTTTGAATCTGGTGATAATCAATTGAATTAATCTAGTTCAATTGATCTAAATAAGATTCAATTAGGTTCAAGAAAATCGTGCTAGCACTCGATTGAACCTAACGTTCTTCTTTTACTATCATAAATGTTGTCCTGACAGAGCCAAAGGAGTTTATGCTCAATCAGAGGCCTTCACCAGGTCTAACTGGAGCCTGTCTAGGTCAAAAAAGGGTTATCTTATTTTGTAAGACAATACCTGCCATTTTTGGTCACCTACCATTTTTTTCGTCCTTTGACTTTGGTCAAAAGTTGACCTTTGACTGGTCAAATATTGACCATTGACACTTTGACTTCTGTCCATGTGTCACACACCTATTGGAGAGCTGGTGGAGGCTTGTCCCCCTACCAAAAGCTGGCAAGGAAGAGGGAGCATGCCACCGCATGCCAAGGGTGGCGTGCGCCCAAGTTTGAGGCACCCAGGAGTCCTGTTGGATAGGGACTCCATTTTTTTTTTGGATTCTGATTAAACTCCTCCTAAGAACCAACTTTGACTGGTCTTAGGTGCCATCTAAGGATGAATCCAAGAGACTCTATTCCCACCAATCAGATTTAGATCTGATTTCATAAAGGATTGTGATTGATTGGGATGAAGAGGAGTTGGATCATGCATAGTCTATAAATAAGACCCTGCACCCAACTCAAGGAGTATCTGAAAATTCCCACACCCCAAGGCTGCCTCTCTCCTCCTCCTCTATGCCAAGTCCATCTTCTCCCTCTCCTCTCCATGCCCAAAGTAGTTTGGGATCCAGTTGGTGCAATCTAGGCGAGAGAAAGGTGACAGAATGCATGAAGGCTGCGCTACTGCAAAGGACAACTACTGATCTTCAAAAGTTGTTTTGAAGATCCTCCAAATCAGATTCAGATCTAACTTTTGGAGATGTGATAGAAAAGAAGAGGATCTCCAGATCTAGCCTGAGTGGATACCGGTAGAGGTCAAGCACTTGCGTGGCTAGATCCAGAACCTTCCGCTGCTTATAGGATCATCAACGGATAATAGAATTATCCTACATCAAGGTAAATTAAATTTGATTTAATTTTTCTAGATTTTATTTTTATTATTAGAATAATAAGAATCAGATCTAAAACATACTAGATCTAATTTGGATCAAAGAAAAAAAATTTTAAAATATATCTCTTGATCCGAGCAGATCTGAATGAACCTGGTCCGAAAAATTAGAATTTTCCTTCACGAACTCCTCCAACGGCCGAACCCCTTCCGAACTTCTCCATCAATCGAACTCCTTTCGAACTTTTCCTTCAGCCAAACTTCTCCACCAGTCAAACTTCTTCTGGACTTCTCCATCAGTTGAACTTTTCCACCAATCGGACTCCTTCTGGACTTCTCCATCAATCAAACTCCATCTGAATTCCTCCAACAGATTACTTCTAGATTTCTAGTATTCCTCCTGGATAATTTCCTCTAGCTGTATTCCCTTTAGGAGTTTGAACTCCTCTAGAATTGATATATATCAAAGCTCTTCATCAACCAACGCCTGCTTCCTTCAGACTTTAACTATTAAATCTCAACGAACGAGCATATCACGACAACGGACACCTCTCTTCATAACAAACTCCACATGGCCTCGAGCGGTCCACTATCGGACGATTACGACTATCATTTATTAGTCTGCTACAAGCGATCCCACTATTGGATGGTTACAACTGTCATTATCAATCTACTTTGGATGACACCTCTCTTCGTAATAAATTTCACATGGCTCCGAGCGGCCTATGATCGAACGATTATGGTTGTCGCTATCAATCTGCTCCAAACTCCATATATAAAAGGGATCCTTCAAATACATTTTCTCTAAGCTCTCTTTTTCTTCCCAAAATTTTATTGAATTCTTTTCTGAGCACTCCATTTCTGTTGATCAGAAGAACTTACTTGATCGTCGGAGGGTCCTGCCAGAGCCACTACCACCGACTCCAGATGAAACTTTATTTTGCAGGTCATCGATGGCAACCTCTTCTTCCTCAACTCTAGCTCAATCCAGCGTCAGTTAGATTCTGCAGCAACAGGATAGTAGAGAAAGTATTTGCTAGGATTGTACTTGTTAGAGTGAGTGCGCATCCATTCAGGCCTCGATAGTTGCTCCTTGATCTCCAACAATACTTACATTTTTGGAGCATTGATGGGGGCGTAGTTATGAAACCTTCTAGGTTAGAACTTCTTCGTGCCCTTCTATTGGGGCTTCTTTGATGACGAGCTCGAGGAGGAGTTCAGACTCGCTTGCATTTGGGGGGAGTCTGTGAGCACGGTCGAACTTCATTCGGCCCTTCATCAGCTGTAGATTTATTAGACTCGTCCGCTTGCCGCTCTCCTGTGGCTTTCTCATCCTTCAATTTGAAGATCTCTTCCGCTCGGACATATCCATCAGCCCGAGCTAGTAGATTAGTAATGTCCCTCGGGTACTTCTCTAGGGAGAACAGTAAATCATTCTTTTGAAGGCCATCCTTGAGTGCAGCCATTACAACAAATTGGTCTAGATTTTGAACCTCCAATGCAGTAGCATTAAATCGGATGACATAAGCTCGGATAGATTTTTTCTCTTTCTGCCTGATATTCATCAAGGAATTTGAATCTCAGTACGGACATCGGCTGCTAATAAAGTGAGCCACAAACTGATGGCTCATCTGGTCAAAGGAGAAGATCATACCCGATTTCAACATCGAGTACCAGTTTCTTGCTACTTCCTTTAAGATAGATAGAAAAGCTCGACATAAGATGCCATCTGGTGCACCATGGAGCAGCATCATGGTCCGAAAGGCCTTCGGGTGATCGATTGGATCAGAGGTTCCATCGTAGCTTTTAAATTGAGAAAGCTTGAAGTTCGATGGAATGGGCTCTTGCATCATCTTATGAGAAAAAGGAGGGTCAGTGCAAATATTATTACCATGTGAGGAGGGAGTATGACGGTGCTCTTTGATTTGTCGGCTCATTTCCTAGAGTCTTTGATTCAGGAGATCTTCACGATCATTGATCTTCAGGATTTTTTAATGGGACTGAGGCAAAGCTCCCCTTGGGTTGAGTCATGATCCGAGCAAGAGCTCTCCATCCTCTGCTTCTCCTTTTTGGAGGTCATCGGCTGCCTAGCCTAAGTCGGCCATCCTTCGATCGGATCATGGAGCTCCAGAGAAGCCTGCTCCAGTCGAATTAGCATCGAAGCCTAACGATTTATGGACTGCACCACCTCTGTGAGATTGTGAACTTGCTGGACCAGCAAGTTGAACTATCCCACATCCACCATGGCTACAGGTGGTGCTTGAGTTACCAGAGTTGAAATGGGAGTGGATAAATTTGGACAGAATTTGGCTGCAGATGCCGTTGATTGTCGGATCGAAGCTTTCCTAAGGGGCATTTTTTTTGAAAAGAACTCTAGAGAGGAAGAAGAGAGATCACTACTGAGCACTCCTTTAAGAATAAGAAAATTTTAGAAATAGAGGTTTTCTTTCTCTAGCGCCAATCCTGTTGGTGCAGAATTTGGTTGACACCAGATCGAGCTAGAGTTATGGAAGAAGTGGTCACTGCTAGTGACCTACAAAACAAAGTTTCTTTCAAAGTCGATGGTGGTGGTTTCAGCAGGACCCTCCGACGATCAAGTCAGCTCTTCTAACCAATAGAAATGGAGTGCTTAGAAAAGATTTTAGCAGAGTTCTAGGAAGGAGAAGAGAGCTTAGAGAAAACATATCTGAAGGATCTCTTTTATAGATGAAGTCTGGAGCAGACTGATGGTGATAACCATAATCGTCCAATCGTGGGCTACTCAGAGCCACGTGAAATTTATTACGGATATAGGTGTTGTCCGTAGTAGACTGATAATGGCAGTCATAACCATCCGATAGTGGGGTCGCCTATAGCAGATTGATAAATGACAGTCATAACCATCCGATAGTGGGGTCATCTATAGCAGACTAATAAATGACAGTCGTAACCATCCGGTAGTGGACCGCTCAGAGCCATGTAGAGATTGTTATGGAGAGAGGTGTCCATTATCGTGATGTGCCTATTCGTTGAGATTTAATAGTCGAAGTCTGGAGGAAGCAGACATTGGTTGGTGAAGAGCTTTGACATATATCAATTCCAGAGGAGTTTAGACTCCTAAAGAAAATACGGCTAGAGGGAATCATCTGGAAGGAATACTACTTAAAATTTGAAAGTAATTTGCTAGAAGAATTTAGATGGAGTTCGATTGATGGAGAAGTTCAGAAGGAGTTCGACTCCTAAAGGATTTCGACTGAAGGAGAAGCTCAGAAGAAGTTTGGCTCTCAGAAAAATCCGACTAAAGGAGAAGTCTAGAAGGAGTTCGACTGCTGGAGGAATTCGACTGAAGGAGAAGTCTGAAAGGAGTTTCGCTCCTGAAGGAATCCGACTGAAGGAGAAGTCTGGAAGGAGTTCGGCTCCTGAAGGAATCCGACTGAAGGAGAAGTTCAAAACGAGTTCAACTTCTGAAGGAATTTGACTGAAGAAAAAGTTTGAAAGAAGTTTGGTTGCTGGAGGAATCTGACTGAAGCAGAAGTTCGGAAGGAGTTTGGCTTCTGGAGGAATTTGACTGAATGAGAAGTCTGGAAGGAGTTCGGCTCCTGGAGGAATTTGACTAAAGTAGAAGTTTAGAAGAAGTTTGGCTCCTATAGGAATCCGACTGAAGGAGAAGTTTGGAAGGAGTTTGGCTCCTCGAGAAATTCGACTGAAGGAGATGTCTGGAAGGAGTTCGGCTACTAGAGAAATCTAACTAAAGGAGAAGTTTGGAAGGAGATCGGCTCCTAGGCTATTTGACTGAAGGAGAAGTTCAGAAGGAGTTCAACTACTGGAGGAATTCGACTGAAGAAGATATTTGGAAGGAGTTTGGCCCCTGAAAAAATTTGACTGAAGGAGAAGTCCGGAGAGAGTTCAGCTCCTGGAGGAATCCGACTGAAGGAGAAGTCCGGACTATAGGAGAATTCTTGATCGAAGCTGCTGAAGGAGTCCAGACTAAAGAAGAATTCTCGATTGAAGCTCTTCTATGATTGCCAGTTATATTAGGCTAAGCATCAAACTGTACTTCGATGGGAGTGGAATTTATCTCCAATAATAGTCCCCCTACTTTCAAGTTCGAAATTGAATTTGAAATTTGAAGGAAGGGAGAAAAAAAGGTGACGGCCGAAGTCCCTGAGCTCGACCTCAACTTTCTGGAGGAGGAGGAAGACAATGTGGATGCGGGACCATCTAATGCTGTAGTTGACCTTTTCTTCGATGAGCTCGCTTCTGGCCCGTCTGAACCAACCACAGAGGTTCTCGAACTAGTTTGGAAACCTGAGGCTTGTTTTACTCTCTGTCATCTTCTTATAAAATGCTTGTTATGGACGTCGAGCTCATTGTGGACATTGAGCTAGGACCCCTTCTGCAAATCAGGATAAGATTCTGCTTTTCGTGTTTGATGTAGTCAGATTATCGTGGAAAAACATGTGTATGAATTCTCCACCGAGCTTCTTCCTTCTCCATGTCTTTGGTCTACGAGGTTCTGACTTTTGCTCATGTTAGGATGAGACTTCCCTTCTGTTCTTATCATGGCTTACGGGGGTGCGTTATGGGCATCGATAGGATCTCTCCCTCCATCCTATCTTATATCGACGAGGTCGTTGGCTTTGCTCACATTAGGATGAGGTTCTCCTCCTATTCCTAACGTTGCTTGTGGGGGCAAATTTGGGCCATTGATAGGGCCTCTCCCCTCATCTCATCTAAAATGAATGAGATCTTTCATTTTGCTCATGTTAGGACGAGGTTCTCCTCCAATTCCTAATGGGCTATAGGGACACATGAAGATCGTTGTCAGGGCCTGTCTCCTCATCTCATCTAAAATGAACGAGGTCTTCGACTTTGCTCTCATTAGGATGAGGTTCTCCTCTTATTCCTAATGGACTGTAGGGATACATTAGGACCGTTGTCAGGACCTCTCCCCTCATCTTGTCTAAAATGAATGAGGTCTTCGACTTTGCTCACGTTAGGATGAGGTTCTCCTCCTATTCCTAACAGGCTATAGGGGCACATTAGGGCCGTTGTTAAGGGCTCTCCCTCATCTCATCTAAAATGAATGAGGTCTTTGACTTTGCTCTCGTTAGGATGAGGTTCTCTTCCTGTTCCTAATGGACTGTAGGAGCACATTAGGGTCGTTGTTAGGGTCTCTTTCCTCATCTCATCTAAAATGAACGAGGTCTTCGACTTTTCTCATGTTAGGATAAGGTTCTCCTTCTGTTCCTAATGGGCTGTATGGGTATATTAGGATTGTTGTCAGGACCTCTCCCTTATCTCATCTAAAATGAATGAGGCCTTCAACTTTGCTCTTGTTAGGATGAGGTTCTCCTCCTATTTCTAATAGGCTATAGGGACATATTAGGGCCATTGTCAGGGCCTCTCCTTATCTTGTATAAAATGAAGAGGTCTTCGACTTTGCTCTCCTTAGGATGAGGTTCTCCTCCTGTTCTTAATGGACTATAGGGGCACGTTAGGGCCATTGTCAGGGCCTCTCCCCTTATCTCATCTAAAATGAATGAGGTCTTCGACTTTGCTTTCATTAGGATGAGGTTCTCCTCCTATTCCTAATGCACTGTAAGGTTATATTAGGATAGTTGTCAGAGCCTCTCTCCTCATCTCATCTAAAATGAATGAGATCTTTGACTTTGCTCACGTTAGGACGAGGTTCTCCTCCTATTTCTAACTGACCGTAGGGCCACCTTGGGGCCATTGTCAGGAACTCTTCCCTCATCTCGTCTAAAATGAACGATATCTTCGACTTTGCTCTCATTAGGATGAGATTCTCCTCCTATTTCTAATAGACTGTAGGGGCATATTAGAGCCATTGTCAGGGCCTCTTCCCTCGTCTCATCTAAAATGAACGAGTTCTTCGACTTTGCTCACATTAGGATGAGGTTCTTCTTCTATTCCTAACGAGCTGTATTTATTGTGAAATTAAGTTCATGGGATAGTCCTCCTTTATCAGCGGTACACAACAAAAATTAGGGTGTTGGAGTAGGGGGATTTCATTGTAATCAAATTATCGGTAATACATTCATAGATTTTTCAAATTTCATGGTTGAGGTAGGTCTGCCCCTTTGAGTTTCTTTAAGTAGTACATTCTGAGTCGAACGACTTCCGTGACCTCATAGGGTCCTTTCCAATTTGGGGCAAGCTTCCCCTGGATCTGAGGTTAAGAGATAGCAACTCACCGAAGTACTAAGTCTCCCACTCTGAATATTATACCTTTGACTCTGGAGTTATAATATTAGGCCACCCTTCGCTTGTAGGCCACCATCCGAACTTCGGCTTCTTCTCTTTTTTCTTCCAGTAGATCGAGGTTGACTCTGAGGTCCTACGAGTTATGCTGCTCATTGAAGGTCACGACCTATGCTGATGGGAGTTTAAGCTTGATTGATGACTGTCTCCATTCCAAAGGCCAACGTAAATGGTGTTTTCCTAGTTGATAGCCTTTGAGTAGTTCGGTATGCCCAGAGGATGTGGTAGAGTTCGTCCACCCAGGTTTTCTTTGCTCTGTTGAGCCTTATCTTGATGCCTTGCAATAGGATCTGGTTGGTCAATTCAGCTTCCTCATTTACTTGTGGGTGAGCTACCGACGTGAAGTGATGGAAGATGTTTAGATCTTCGTAGAACTTAGCAAACTTCATCCCAGCAAACTATCGCTCATTATCTATTATGAGAGTTTGGGATAGACCAAATCGATAGATGACTAACTTTCAGATGGAGTTCTGTACCTTGGCCTTAGTAATTTTTGGTAGTGGTTCGACTTCGATCCATTTGGTGAAGTAGTCGATCGCAATCAGGAGGAACTTCTGTTGTCCGGATGCTACTGAAAAAGAGCCAAGTATATCCATTTCCCATTGCGTAAATGTCCAAGGTGTGCTTAGTGGAGTAAGCTCGAAGGTCGGCTATCTTTGTATGTTTGCATTTCTCTAACAGCAGTCATATTTCTTGACATACTCCATAGAATCATGGTACCAGGTCAACCAATAGTATCCTTATCAAAGTAGTTTTTGTGATAGGGATCTGGCTCCTACATGACGTCCATAAATTCCCTCATGCACTTTTCATAATGCGAAGTCAACCTCTGAAGGTCGGAGACATCTCAACAATGGTAGCAAATACGATCTTTTATACAACTTGGCCTCATACAAAACATACCGAAAGGCTTGATTCCTGAGTTTTCGAGCTTCTTTTGGATCATGAGGAAGAACTCCCTCTTTGAGATAGGCAACTAATGGGTCTATCCAGCTCGGCTCGAGCCCCATTTGCATAATGAGCGACGATTCCTCTGAGCTTGGGCATTTTAGAGTTTTAAAAAATACTTCTTTGGATAGTTTGGCTGGGGCTGAAGCGGCTAATTTAGAGAGGAGGTTGGCTCTTGTATTTTCTGCCTTCGAAATTTATCGAATGCTAAAACTATCAAAGGTTGGAGTCAAATCCTTTACTTCAGATCCATCTAAACTCAGCCCTTCCTCTAGCGCTAATCCGGTTGGTGCAGAATCTGGTTGACGTCGGATCAAGCTAGATTTGAGGAAGAAGAGGTCGCCATCGGTGACCTACAAAATAAAGTTCCATCCGAAGTCGATGGTGGTGTCTCTGGTAGGATCCTCCGATGATCAAGTCAACTCTTCTGGCCAGTAGAAATGGAGTGCTAAGGCAATAATTTAGCAAAATTTTTGGAAGAAGAAGAGAGCTTAGAGAAAATGTATCTGGAGGGTCCCTTTTATAGATGAAGTCCAGAGCAGACTGATAGTGACAACTATAACTGCCCGATCGTGGGCCACTCGGAGCCACATAGAATTTATTATGGAGAGAGATGTCACCCATAGTAGACTGATAATGACAATCGTAACCATCCCATAGTGGGGTTACCTATAGCAGACTGATAATGATAGTCCTAACCATCTGATAGTGGGTCGCTAGGGGCCACGTGGAGTTCATTACGGAGAGAGGTGTCCATTGTCACGATGTGCCCATTCGTTGAGATTTAGTAGTCAAAGTTCGGAAGAAGTAGGCATTGGTTGGTGAAGAGCTTTGACATATGTCAATTCCAGAGGAGTTCAGACTCCTAAAGGAAATACGACTAGAGGGGATCATTCTGGAGGAATACTATTTGAAATCTGAAAGTTATCTGCTGGAGGAATCCGGATGGAGTTCGATTGATCGAGAAATTCAGAAGGAGTCCAATTGGTGAAAAAGTTTGGTTGAAGAAGAAGTCCAGAAGGAGTTTGACTGCTAGAGAAATTTGACTGAAGGAGAAGTCCGAAAGGAGTTTGGCTCCTGAAGGAATCCGACTGAAGGAGATGTCTAGAAGGAGTTTGGCTATTGGAGGAATCCGACTGAAGGAGAAGTTCGGACTGAAGGAGAATTCTCGATCGAAGCTGTTGAAGGAGTCCGGACTGAAGGAGAATTCTTGATCAAAGCTCTTCTAAATTATCAGTTACATTAGGCTAAGCATCAGACTAAACTTCGATGGGAGCAGGATTTATCCCCAACAATAGTCCCCCCACTCCCAAGTTCAAAATTAAATTTGAAATTTGAAGGAAGGGAGGAAAAAAAGGCAACGGCCGAAGTCTCCAAGCTCGACCTCAAATTTCTAGAGGACGAGGAAGACGACATGGATGTAGGACCATCTAATGCTGTAGTCGACCTTTCCTTCGACAAGCTCATTTCTGGTCCATCTGAACCTACCATAGTGGTGCTCAAACCAGTAGGAGGAGGTGTTTGAATTCAATTTCGAACTCGAAAGTAGGAGGACTATTATTGGGGATAAACCCTGCTCCAGCCAAAGTCTAGTTTTATGCTCAGCCTAATATAATTGATAATCATAGAAAAGCTTCGATCAAGAATTCTCCTTCAGTCTAGACTCCTTCAGCAGCTTCGATTGGCAATTCTCCTTCAGTTAAGACTTCTCCTTCAGTTAGATTCCTTTAGGAGCCAAACTCTTTTCAGACTTCTCCTTCAGTCAGATTTTTCTAGGAGCCAAACTCCTTCTGGACTTCTCCTTCAGTCAGATTCCTCTAGGAGTCAGACTTTTTTCGAACTTTTTCTTCAATCGGATTCCTTTAGGAGTCGAACTTCTTTCAGACGTCTCCTTTAGTTGGATTCTTTGAGGAGCCGAACTCCTTTTGGACTTCTCCTTCAGTCGGATTTCTTCAGGAGCCAAACTCCTTCCAGACTTCTCCTTCAATTAGATTCCTCCAGGAACCAAACTCCTTTTGGACTTCTCCTTCAGTCGGATTCCTTCAGAAGCCAAACTCCTTTGGACTTGTCCTTCAGTTGGATTCCTCCAGGAGCTAAACTACTTCTAAACTTCTCCTTTAGTCAAATTCCTTCAGGAGTCGAACTTCTTTTGGACTTCTCGATCAGTCGAACTCCATCCAAATTTCTCCAGCGGATTACTTCCAAATTTTAAGTAGTATTCCTCTTGGATGATCCCCTCTAGCCGTATTCCCTTTAGGAGTCCGAACTCCTCTAAAATTGATATATATCAAAGTTCTTCATCAACCAATGCCTGCTTCCTCTGAACTTCGACTATTAAATCTTAATGAACTGGTGCATCACGACAACGGACACCTATCTCCATAACAAACTCCACATGGCCCTGAGTGGCCCACTACCAGATGGTTATGACTGTCATTTATTAGTCTGCTACAGGCTATCCCACTACCAAATGGTTATGACTGTCATTTATCAGTCTACTATGGGCGACCCCATTATTAGATGGTTACGATTGTCATTATCGATCTACTATGGGCGACACCTATCTCCGTAATAAATTTCATGTTGCCCCGAGCGGCCCACGATCGGACGGTTATGATTGTCACTATCAATCTGCTCCGAACTCCATCTATAAAAGGGACCCTCCATATATATTTTTCTAAGCTCTCTTCTTCTTCCCAGAACTCTGCTGAATTTTTTTCTTAGCACTCTATTCCTGTTGGCTAGAAGAGCTGACTTGATCATCGGAGGGTCCTATTGAATTCACCACCATCGACTTCGAATAGAACTTTATTTTGCAGGTCACCGATGGTGATCTCTTCTTCTCTAACTGCAGCTCAATCCGACATCAATCAGATTCTGCACCAACAGGTACCATTGCTAGATTATCACATCGATTGGTAAAGAAAATTAGTTTCTATGCTATCAACTTAGGATTTGAACCTATAGGGTCACACATAATGTGAGTTTCCTACCTGATCTGATGGTTAATCATGACTAGATATCCCATTGGATTGGGACTCAATTATTATTAGAGAAATAATTAGCAATTAGATTGCTAATTAGCTTAATTTAATTGAGTGATGAGGAATTGATCAAGTCAAATTGAATTTGATTCAATTAAGTTTGACCTGATCAGATCATGTGATGATCTAATCATTTTAGAAGATTCGATCCTGATATGATCAGGGGATAGACCTAATTAATTTTTAATTTAATTAAAAGTTTATTAATTTAGGTTAAGCCTAATTTAGTTAGGTTTAACCTGATCTAATTGGATCCAGATAAATTGGTTTGGATGAAACCAATTTAGACCAAGTCAAATGGTTTTTATTTTTTTAATCAAATCTCCCTGCGCCATGGTACTTTAACCCATTCTTTTTCTCTACACACATTATGAATGTGCATGAGATTTCTTCATTCCAGAATAGAGTTTGCACCCTCCATCTTTCTGCTTTTGACCTAATCCAAGTGTTGGACTAGTTCAAACTAAGTTGAATTTTGAATTCAACTTGGTTGGTTAGAAGTTCAAACCTCCTAACTCCTTGCGCCTTATCCACTCCCTGTGCCATTCTCCTCTTGTTGCATACTTTTGTGCGATTTTTCAGAGAGAGGCGCATAGAAGGGGAGTCCTTCTACATGCTTGTCACCTGTGTGGGCATAGGAATGGGATAAGAAGCATTTGAATTCAAGTTAAGAGGTTGAAACCTCCTAACCTCCAACCCTTATCCTACCATCTCAGGTCATCCATTTTAAAATGAGATTTTTTTGTAGGTGCGGATTTAGATGTGTGAGAAATCTAAGAGGGGTATGCATGAGAAAGAGAGAATTTTCATGAGAAATTTCTATGAGATAGAAATTAGAGAGGGGCGATATCTTTTGGCATGAGGTTTTTCAAAGAGAGAAGAGGGTTAAGATCCTTATGGGTGAGTGTAGAATCCTAGACTTAGGACTCTAGATTTTGGGTGGAGAGATTGAGCGTTGTGAGTGCCAGATCTCCACCAATTTTTCATCATCATCTTGTTAGCCTCCATAGATCATTTTCTGGCCTTTTAGAGCATCTAGGAGATCTAGAAGTAGATCATCGATCCGAAAGATCTAGAAGCAGACCATCGATCAGATCGATGGAGATTAGCAAATTCTCGATCGACAAAGTCCATATGATGGATGCTAAATTTTAAAATATAATATAGATAAATTTTTAGGATTGACAGTTAACCCTAGATTATCCTATGAGCATCATGGTCAAGGAGATGAATTATACAGTAACCATATGCCACAAGTTCATTGATGTTGCATTACGACTATTTGATATATCCAAACATCAGGTACTATTGCTAGGTGATCATATCGATTGGTATAGAAAATTGATTCCTGTGTTACTGGCATAGGATTTGAACCTATGGGGTCACACACAATAGGAGTTTCCTACCTAATCTGATAGCTAATCATGACTGGATGTCCCACTGGATTAGGACCCAATTATTATTGGAGGATTAATTAGCAATTAGATTACTGATTAGCTTAATTTGATTAAGCAATAAGGAATTGATCAAGTCAAATTGAATTTGATTCAATTAAGTTTGACCTGATTAGATCATGTGATGATCTAAATACTATGGGAGATTTGACCCTAATATGATCAGGGGATGGACCTATTTAATTTCTAATTTAATTAGAAGTTTATTGATTTGGGTAAAGCCTAATTTGGTTGAGTTTAACCTGATCTAATTGGGTCCGGATAAATTGGTCTGGATGAAACCAATTTGGACCAAGTCAAATGGTTTTTGATTTTTGAATCAAATCTCCCTACGCTATGGTACTTTGACCCATTCTTTTTCTCTATGCACATTATTAATGTGCATGGGATTTTTCCATATCAGAAGAGAGTTTGCACCCTCCATCTTTCTGCTTTTGACCTAGTCCAAGGGTTAGACTAGTTCAAACTAAGTTAAATTTTGAATTCAACTTGGTTGGTTAGAAGTTCAAACCTCCTAACTCCCTGCACCTTATCCACTCCCTACGCCATTCTCCTTTTGTTGCATATTTTTGTGTGATTTCCTAGAGAGAGGCACATAGAAGGAGAGTCCTTTTGCATGCTTCTCACCTGTGTGGGTGCAGGAATGGGATAAGAAGCATTTGAATTCAAGTTAAGAGGTTGAAACCTCCTAACCTCCAATCCTTATCCTACCATCTCAGGTCACCCATTTTAAAATAAAATTTTTTTGTGGGCGTGCATTTAGATCCATAAGAAATTTAAGAGGGGTATGCATGAGGAAGAGGGAGTTTTTGGTGAGGAATTTCTATAAGATAGAAATCAAAGAGGGGCGATCTCTTTTGGCATGAGGTTTTTCGAAGAAAGAAGAAGGTTAAGATCATTATGGGTGAGTGCAGAATCCTAGACTTGGATCTCTTGGTTTTGGGTGGAGAGATTGAGTACTGTGAGTGCTAGATCTCCATCAATTTTCCATCATCACCTTGCTAACCTCCACAGATCATTTTCTGGCATTTTAGAGCATCCGAAAGATCTAGAAGTAAACCATCGATCGAATCAACGGAGATTGGCTATCGAAGGCCCCAACGAGGAGCTAGTACTCCAGAGGGGCTGATTAGGACCATGGGCTCCATGTGGACTGATCATAGAGGCTTGATATATGTGCGGCTGTAGCATAATGGGAGAGCATCTTCTGGTGGATTCGGATTGCGGAGTTCATCTATCCATGCATAGGTACTATATTCTGAACATAGATCAATCAGTAAATATGATTTGCTGATCGAATATATTTTATTTTTCTAATTCATATTAATATGTCAAAGATTCTGAGTAAGATTTTATGATTAAATCATAACGTGCATAGAATTAATGTAGATTAATTTTGATTTTGCTGCTATATATTTTGAAAAAGTTTCGAATAGCATGCTCACAATCCAGCTAGGTTTCCTTCAAATGGTATCAGAGCAAGGGTTGCTCGACATACTTAATATATAAATTAGAAAGATTTAATGAGTAACACAATGATTGCGTAGACTGTAGGTTGTCCTGCTATAAGGTTTATCCCTTACAGTGGAGAGATTGTCCTTGTATATTGCGATTTATAACTTTGATCATAAAAAATTTAGATGTGATCTAATAAATTTTTATGATATATTTTAAATTAGTTTTAATCTAAATTTTATCATGAATTTATGTTTAGATTAGATTTAAATATTTCATAATTTTTATGTAATGTATATAGATTTAGATTAAACCTGAATAGAATCTTGTGAAGGTTCTATTCGTTGGTTGAGCTGGCTATCTCAGGAATCGAGCCAGCTCGACCAGTGTGCCAGCCTGAATTGGCTCTATGGTCTTTTGTTTGGGCTGGCTCGATCAGGAACTGAGCCGACTTGACTTCTATTCGAGCCAACTTGGATAGGATCCGAGCCAGCTTGACTAAAAGATGGCCTTCAGTGCTTCTATTCGAGCCGACTGCCTCAGATAATGGGCTAACTTGACGTCTGCTCGGGCCAGCTTGGATAGGATCCAAGCTAGCTCGATAGAATGAAAGCTTGTGGGCTTTGCTCGAGCTAGCTATCTCAGTGACGGGCTGACTCGATGTCTGCTCGGGTCGACGTCTGCTCAGGCCAGCTTGGATGGGATTTGAGCCAGCTTGATTGAGAAGCTGGCTGAAGCTATTCAATAAATATTTTTAAGTGTTCTAACCTACAACTAGTGCTTATTTGTGAAATAAGCATATTCATTTTTGAAATAAGTCAACCTATTTGGTAAAATAGTGCCACGTTATAAAGAATCTTTCAAAACTAAAAATTATTTTTGAAATGCCAAATCTTAATCCATCAGCCCAAAAGTTAATTAAAAAAATTAACTATTGTCTAGTTAGGTCTAGAATTGTGAATTAAAGACCTAAGACAATTGCATAATACTGTGGGTTAAAGGGTTAGATAAATTTGGTCCATTAATTGGGTTAGATCTAAGGTTAGTTAAAGAATGGATTAATCTAGGGTAGTTGATCAAATCTAATCAAGTGTTGACTTAGATTAGGTCAAGGACACTCTAGACTTAACTTCAATAGTTATAGTTGAATGAGTCTATGTCTTTAACAAGACCAAGATGGACTTAATTCATGGCTAAGCAGTCTAGCCCGAAATTACTAGGTTGATCTGATTAAACCTAGTTAACCAATTGGTGTCTAAGATAAGTTTGGCAGTTTAGATCAGTGATTTTTAATTGAGAACTACTCGCACTGATTCGATCTTTGATGAGTTAATGGCATATCCCTTTCACTGATCTCACTTACCTGACTGACATGGTCGATTAGGATTTGATTAGATCACTTAGTAATTCGAGTTGACCCATGTCACTAGAAATCAGTTTGACTAATTTCAATTCAGTAAGACTGAATTAGGTGGCCATGGACTGAAATTGATCCTTGTCCTCATCAATTGACTTAATGAAGTCAATGGAAGGATTTGATTTGGTGAAGTCAGTGGGAGAAATATGGTCCATGTCCTTTCTATCTTAAATCATAAGTAAATTAAATCCTCTAAATTATGAGGTCCTTAAAATGATAAGGTTATGAAAATAATCAAGTCATAGCCTCCCATTAAGGTGGATAGTAATGAGTCCAATTTTCTGGATGGAAATTGGAGGTGCCTTATACCTGATGTTCATCTAGATATTGAAATTATTATCCATCATATGATGATTAGGTCGCATTCTCTTAATGATGATCAGGTTAGCTAGAGCTTTTCTTGGGCTTGATTATCATTGGTTTGATATACCGAAGTCAATCATGTTAATGGTTGGACCTAACCAGATCTTTTTAGTGGAGGCCATAGCCTACTAAATTGACTTTTGGGATAAAACCTAATTACCAAGAATTATTTGAAAAAATAATTGGTTATGAACCTACCTGTAGATGCACGCGGGTTAGCCAGAGCTTTCTTCGAGCCCGTTTGTAGTCTATGTGGATTCCAGTACCCACTAAGGAGTCAGTGTAATTCCTCAAATTGAAGGTAGAGACTATCGATTCATTTAAAAATAGTGGAAGAATAAGAATCTTTAGACTAAAGTCCAAGTCTTTAGGATTAATTAATTCAAGTACTAATAATATTTCATATTTTTTTTTCAGATAAATAGAATGGCTAGTATAAGTCTGCTCCATTTACTGTTAGACACTGACAAATGTTTAGGACATAAGAATGAGGAGTCTAGTGTTAACCCTAATCAAGTAGACCTGAAGAGGAATTGTCCTCTTGATCCAAATAGGATAAATAGGAGAAATCAGCAAGTGGTTGCTGATCAAGGCTGTTATATGATAACACCTTGCAATTTCTCCATATGTGATACATCTACCTGAGTATTAGATATCGAAAGTCTGATTCATATATGCAATTCATTGGATAGACTTTAAATTGATAAAAAGTTTGAGAATGGTGATAGATTCCTTAATGTTGGGGATGGAAGTAAAGTTTCACTCATAGCATTGAAAACTCTTGAGCTATTTTTTAAAAATAATAATGTTGTTTTAAGTGATTATCACTATCATCCATCTTTTATGATGAACATAATATCTATTGAACTTTTGACCCAGGATAGTTATTATTTATTAATAAAAAAAATTTATTATGATATTATTATGAATGGTATTATAGTAATGCAAGGATAATTAAAAAATAGTATTTATATTTATCACAGTCTATTAGTATAATGTACACGTCTAATAAACGTCCAAAACTAGCTAATGTCACTGATGCTTATCTTTGGCACTGTCGGCTAGGTCATATAAACAAGAATAGGATCAATAGGTTAGTCAAAAAGCATATTCTTAACATCGTTGATTGTGAATCATTGAATACCTATAAGTCTTGTCTTCTTGGTAAGATGACCAAATCATCTTTGACTGAAAAGGGTGAACGGGCCACCAAACTTCTGGATCTAGTACATACTAATGTATATGGACCTATGAGCACATGTGCTAGAGGTGGGTTCTACTATTTCATTACGTTTACTGATAACCTATCTAAGTATGGGTATGTCTATCTTATGAAGAGTAAATCCTATTTGTTTAAAATGTTCAAATGATATCAAAATGAGGTAGAAAAATAACTTGGAAAGAGTATTAAAACTCTTCAATCCGATCGAGGAGGTGAATACCTTTCCAATGAGTTTCTAACATATCTAGGAGAGAATGAGATTCTTTCACAGTGGACCCCTCCTGGAACACCACAGTATAATAGTGTATCCGAAAGGAGGAATCAGATCCTGTTGGATATAGTTCAATCCATGATAGGATTTGCGAGTCTGCTAATTTCGTTCGAGGGTATGCACTTGAGACTACTTGTTTTGTTTTTAATAATGTTCCGAGCAAGTCTATTATAAAGACTCCATATGAAATATGGATTGGTCATAAGCTGACACTCGCTCATCTTAGGATTTGGGGATGTCCGACTTATGTAAAATATTTATAGCTAGAAAAGCTTGGACCTAGGTTCAATAAATGCTTGTTCATAGGGTACCCCAATGAAACTAGGGGTTGTTAGTTTTACCTTGCTGAAGAGCAAAAGATGTTCGTCAGCAATAAGACAGTCTTTTTGGAAAAGAAGTTTCTTATGGAAGGAATAACTGCCTCTAATATTGAGCTTAGTGAAGTTCGACAGGTAGAAGAATCGACACATTCTAATGAACCTATAGAACTAAATTTGATAGGATCAAATCTAGAGCCCGTTGTAGAGGCACTCTTAAGGAGATCTGGTAGAGTACTACATCAACTAGATAGATACTATGGTTTCTTGGTATAGGACGATGATCCTATTGAACTCGATGAGAACGATGAGGATCTGATTATCTACATGGATGCCATGTAAAGGTCTGACTCTGATAAGTGGCTAGAAGCCATGAAGTCCAAAATAGAATCCATGAAGGTCAGTAGTATATGGACACTGGTTGATCCACCTGAAGGGGTAAAACTCATTGGGTATAAGTGGATTTTCAAAAGAAAAAGGGGCATAGATGGGAAGGTGGAAACCTATAAAGCCCGTTTGGTTGCCAAGGGATATCGTCAACATTATGGTATTGACTATGATAAGACATTTTCTTCTATGGCAATGCTCAAGTCCATTCAAATTATGCTTGTAATAACAGCATACCTAGACTATGAGATCTGGCAAATGGATGTAAAGATAGCTTTCCTTAATGGAGAGTTAGATGAAGAGGTGTATATGATACAACTTGAGGGATTCACATCCATAGATGAGTTCAAGGTGTGCAGGCTTTAGAGATCCATCTATGGATTGAAGTAGGCATCTCGGAGTTGGAATATGCATTTTGATAAAGTGATCAGAATGTATGGCTTCGTTAAGAATGGAGAGGAACCCTTCATGTACAAATAGGCTAATGATTCTATAGTTATGTTTCTTGTATTGAATGTGGATGATATTCTCTTAATCGAGAATGACATCCCTGTAATATAAGAAATAAAGATTTGGCTATTATCGTAATTCTCCATGAAGGACTTGGGAGAAGCTTCCTACATTTTAGGGATGAAGACCTATAGGGATAGATCTAAAAGATTGCTTGGATTGTCCTAGTCCACGTACATTGATATCGTGCTGAAGAGGTTCAGCATGGAGAATTCCAAGAAGACTATCTTTCGATAGGCCATGAAATTTTTCTCTCAAAGAGAAATTATTCGACAACTTCTTAAGAGAGAGAGTGTATGAGTAGAATACCATATACTTTGACAGTGGATTCTATTATGTATGCCATGATGTGTATGAGACCAAACATGACATACTCACTAGGGATAGTGAGCAGATACCAGTCTGATCCAGTGATAATCACTAGAAGGTTGTGAAGACAATCCTGAAGTATTTGAAAAATATCAAGGACTAGTGGCTCATCTATGGAGATACTGACTTAAAACTTATGAGATACACTAATTTTAGTTTTCAATCAAATCATGATGATAGTAAGAGTGTGTCAGGTTATGTGTTTATCCTGAATAGTGGAGTGGTTTGCTGGAAGAGTTTCAAGTAGCACACATGGCCAATTCTGTATGTGAGGCAGAGTATGTCATGGCATCTAATGCTGCGAAGAAAGATACGTGGCTGCAAAAATTCATAAGCAAGCTAGGAGTGGCACCATCCTTGGATGGTCTAATTTTGCTTTACTGTGATAGCACTGAAGCCATAGCTCAAGTGAAGGAGCCGAAGGTACATCAGCATACCAAACATATTCTGCATTGCTACCATCTTGTACAAGAAATCGTAGAGCAAGATGACGTTGAGCTTCAAAAGATCGACAAAAAGAAGAATGTGGTCGACCCATTTTCTAAAGCTCTTAAAATCAAAGAGTTCAATAATCATAAATGAAAGATTGGTATTTGATACTATTTCGAGTGGCTTTAGTCTAAGTAAGAGTTGTTGGAAAATGTATCCTAAAGCCAATCATCTAGATTATAGATGGTTGAGCTAAATCTAATTCATACTTGAATTTTAGTTGAATAAAATTATTATTCTAGCAATTTCATCACTTGTGCATCTTCCTGTAATGAACTCTCTATGATGAAGTCCTTAGGACTATTTAGACTCGACAAAGGAGGATTTATCGTTTAGTCCTTAAACTGATCATGATCAAATGATTCATTGTTACCTAGGATGATAATGTTAATCAAGAGTTGGTCATTGTGTGCCATAAGTGTTGGTCGTCCTCTTAACCAAGAAGCATGGTGATGCTGTTATGGCATGCAGGTGAAATGTAAGGATACATTTCACTGATCGTGATCCAACTGCGAAGCTCTCTTCTGCCAAGATTACTCACAAAGGATATGGGTATATGTGTCCCTTAGACCTGCGATCACCACGGTGACTTGCAACCAACTCACTATACTTAGGTACTGAACTATCTAAATTTTTAATTTAGTGATGGAAGGCTACTTGGTGTAGTCAAGTACTTGGCTTGTCGGTGCATAAGTCAAGATGGAATTGACTCCTCCAAGTATTGGAGCAAGTGCATCATTGTATTTTAATTTAGCAAATCCTCGATTGAGGTAGTCCATATGGTGGATGCTGAATTTTGAAATACAATGTGGATGAATTTTTAAGGTTGACAGTTAACCCTAGATCATCCTATGAGCATCATGGTCAAGGGGATGAATTATATGGTAATCATATGCCATAGGTTCATCAATGTTGCATTGCGACTATTCGACCTATCCAGACATTGGGTACCATTGCTAGATGGTCACATTGATTGGTACAGAAAATTAGTTTCTATGCCACCGGCTTAGGATTTGAACCTATGGGGTCACACACAATAGGAGTTTCCTACCTGATCTGATGGCTAAATATGACTAGATGTCCCATTAGATTGGAACTTAGTTATTACTAGAGGATTAATTAGCAATTAGATTGCTAATTAGCTCAATTTGATTGAGCGATGAGGAATTGATCAAGTCAAATTGAATTTGATTCAATTACATTTGACCTGATCAGATCATGTCATGATCTAATCGCTTTGGAAGATTCGACCCTGATATGATCAAGGGATGAACCTAATTAATTTCTAATTTAATTAGAAGTTTATTAGTTTGGGTTAAGCCTAATTTGGTTAGGTTTAACCTGATCTAATTGGGTCTGGATAAATTGGTTTGGATGAAACCAATTTGGACCAAGTCAAATGGTTTTTGATTTTTGAAACAAATCTCCCTGCGCCATGGTACTTTGACCCATTCTTTTTCTCTACACACATTGTGAATGTGCGTCAGATTTCTCCACACTAGAAGAGAGTTTGTGCCCTCCATCTTTCTACTTTTGACCTAATCCAAGGGTTGGACCAGTTCAAACTAAGTTGAATTTTGAAGTCAACTTAGTTGGTTAGAAGTTCAAACCTCCTAACTCCTTGAACCTTATCCACTCCTTGTGCCATTCTTCTTTTATTGTACATTTTTGTGTGATTTTCTAGAGAGAGGCACATAGAAGGACAGTCCTTCTACATGCTTCTCACCTATGTGGGCACAGGAATGGGATAAGAAGCATTTGAATTCAATTTAAGAGGTTGAAACCTCCTAACCTCCAATCGTTATCCTACCATCTCAGGTCACCCATTTTAAAATGAGATATTTTTGTGGGTGTGCATTTAAATGTGCGAGAAATCTGAGAGGGGTATGCATGAGGAAGAGAGAATTTTTGTGAGGGATTTCTATGAGATAGAAATCAGAGAGGGGTGATCTCTTTTGGCATGAGGTTTTCTGAAGAGAGAAGTGGGTTAAGATCCTTATGGGTAAGTGCAGAATCCTAGACTTGGGACTCTAGGTTTTGGGTGGAGAGATTGAGTGCTGTGAGTGCTAGATCTCCATCAATTTTCCATCATCATCTTGTTAGTCTCCATAGATCATTTTCTAGCCTTTTGGAGAATTCGAGAGATATAGAAGCAGACCGTTGATCGGATTGATGGAGATTGGCAGTCGAAGGCTCGGACGAGGAGCTAGCACTCTAGAGGGGTTGATCAGGACCATGGGCTCCGTGTCGACTCGCTATAGAGGCTGAACATGTGTGCGGCTGCAGCACGATGGGAGAGCGTCTTCTGATGGATTCGGATTATGGAGTTCATCTACGTGCACACAAGTACCATGTTCTAAACATAGATCAGTCAGCAAATATGATTTACTGATCGAATGTATTTTATTTTTCTAATTCATATTAACATGTCAAAGATCCTAAATAGGGTTTTATGATTAGATTATAGCATGCATAGAATTAATGTAGATTAATTTTGCTTTTGTTACTATATATTTTCAAAAAGTTTCGAATAGCATGCTCACAATCCTACTAGGTTTCCTTCACTTAGGTTCTATTTGAGAGACAAAAGTAAGATAATCAAATATATCTTTAAAAGAAGATCTTGTTCTTATCCCTTGTGAAGGATCACCTAAAATTAATTGTCTTGGGTGATTAAGTGCGTACCTCTACTTCTTAGGTAGATCTCCATGATTATTAGAAGTTTCATTTTCACCATCCTTATCTTATTCAATGGTCGTTGTAGATTTACCTTTGTCATGTACCTTATTTCTTCTTCAAGGTTAGCTCCTTCATTCCATCTTCAAGAATTTCTATGTCATCATCAAAAATGTCTTCTTTTCTCGAAGATTGATTGTTAGCTTCATCAAAAATGATATGGATTGATTCTTCAACAACCAATGAATGTTTGTTGAATATCCTATATGCTTTACTAGATGTAGAGTATCTAAGAAAAATATTCTCATCAATCTTAGCATCAAATTTACCTAGGTTGTCCTTACCATTATTATGAATGAAGCATTTGCAACCAAAAATAAGAAAATAATTAATATTAGGTCTTTTTTCTTTCCAAAGCTCATGGAGGGTTTTCTTTAAAATAGACCGAATAGAAACTCTATTAAGAATGTAATATGCTGTGTTAATGGCTTCAGTCCAAAAGTATTTGGATAGATTTTCTTCACATAATATGGTACGGGCCATGTCAACTAAGATTCTATTTTTTCTTTCAACTACTCTATTTTATTAAGGAGTCTTAGGTGCAGAAAAATTATATTCTATGCCATAATCATTACAAAATTTTTCAAAAAAATTATTTTTAAATTCTATACCATGATTACTATAAATACAAACTATAGTTGAGTTTTTTTCATTTATTACTTTCTTGTGAAACTTTAAAAACATTGAAAAAGCTTCTCTTGGTGTGCTAAAAATAAAATCCATGTGATTTGAGAATAATCATCAACAATGACAAGATCAAATCTTTTTCCTCCTAGGTTTGTAGTACTAGTAGGTCCAAACAAATCCATATGTATCAATTCAAGAGGCCTAGAAGTTGAAATCATATTTTTAGATTTGAAACTCTTTCTAGTTTGTTTTCCAAATTGGCAAGCATAACAAACATGATCAAATTTAAAATTTAGTTTTGGTAATCCCTTAACCAAATTCTTGTTAAGTAATTTAGATATGGTATGCATGCTTGCATGACCTAATCTACAATGCCAAAGCCAACTAGTTTCTTTTATGCTAGCATTTATTGCAACTAGGTATTGACAACTCTTCATGGCAATTTCATCAAAATTTATCATGTAGATGTTGCCATGCCTAAATCTAATAAATTTTAAACTATCATCTAAGGAACTAGATACTTCGCATAAAGAAGATTCAAAAGAAACTCTAAAGTCTTTATCATAAAGTTGACTAATACTAAGCAAGTTATGATTTAAATTATTAACTAATAATACATTATCTATTAAGGTAGAAGAAGTAATTTGAATTTTATCAATGCTAATTATTTTTCTTTTGCCATTATCATCAAAGGTGACTACTCTCCCTTTCTTTCTTTCTAAGATGAAGAATTACTCTTTATCACCCGACATATGCCTTGAGCAGCCGCTATCCAAGTACCACACGTGTTTAGATCTTTGGGCTACAAAGCATTCCTGTATAAATAATTAAGTGATAGTTTTAGGTACCCAAGTCTTCTTGGATCCTTTTGGGTTAGTGGTCATGGTTCCTTTTGGAACCCAAATTCTTTTAACTTGTTTTCCACTCAATTTTCTAGTATTACATTCAAAGGCCTTATGTCCTACTTTTCTACATCTAAAGCAAGTGATATGTGAAGTACTAATTGATGTGGGTGCAGTGAAAAAATTCTTTAGAAACTTAGTTTTGTCTTTAGGTTTGTATCCAAGTCCGGCTTTATCATAAACTCCTCTTGATTATTTAGAATCATTTATAATTTTTTAGAACTACAAGTAAATTAATCAACTAAAATTTTTAGTTTATCCAATTCATCCTTTAGGATTTTGTTTTCTTCTTTTAACTTGTTGTGATTACTAGTTACTTCTTTCTTTTCTTTTAAAAGAGTTTGATTTATTTTCTTAAGATTTTTTTTATTAATCTTCTTAAAATCTTTCATTAAGTCATAAAAAGCATCTTGAAGCTCATCAAAAATAAAATCTGAGTCAAGAGTGGAGGATACCTCATCATCTTGTGCCATGAAGCACAAGTTTGCTTCATTTTGATTTTCTTCCTTCGAGCTTGACTCATCGCTATCAATCCAAATTGCTAACATAGCTTTCTTCTTCATGCTCTTTGGCTCCTTCAATTGAGGACATTCAGTCCTAAAATGTCCTGACTTCTAGCATTCATAACAAGTGGGCTGATCCTTCTCCTTTTCTTTCTCTTTCTTCCTGCTAGCTTCTCCTCTAATGAAGCTCCTCTTCTTGAAATCTTGTCTTCTTCTTCCCATAAACTTCTTGATTTTCTGATCACCAGGGCCATGTCTTCATCATTCTCCCCACTGGTGGATAGATCATCTTTGTCTTTAGCTGCCATGGATTTTAGCACTATTATTTTCTTCTTGTTGTTGTCCTCTTCATTGTGCCGACCCATGACAAGCTCATGTGTTATTAGAAATCCAATAAGCTCCTCTAAAGATAGAGTATTAAGATCTTTAGCCTCCTGGATGGCTATCACCTTAGCTTTCTATATCCTAGGCAAAGATTTGAAATCTTTCTTACCAATTCATTATTAATATAAGCTTTTCCTAAGCTTTTCAAACCATTTATAATATCAGTAAATTTTGTATACATGCTAGTGATGGATTCAGTAGGGTCCATTTTAAATAATTCATATTGATGGACTCATATGTTTATCTTGGTTTCTTTGACTTGATTTGTCTCTTCATGCGTGACTTCAAGTCTATCCTAAAATTTTTTTGTAGAATTATAAGTAAAAATTTGGTTAAACTCATTTGCATCAAGGGCACAAAAGAGTACATTCATTGCCTTGGCATTTAATTGGATAAGTTTCTTATCCGTTTCATCCCAATCCTTCTCTGACTTAGGAGAGGATATGCCATTGACAATGATTGTAGGTGTGTGTGGCCCATTGATAATGACACTCCATATGTCATAGTCAAGGGCTTGAGTTAAAATGCGCATGCGAGCGTTCCAATGGGTGTAGTTGGATCCATTGAAAGGTGATGGCCTATTTGTGGATTGCCTTTAACAAGTGATCCTTCTAGTTGGGTTGATATGATCTTTATCTCTAGTTGATAAAATCAATAAATAATAGAGAACCAAGGCTCTGATATCAGTTGTTGCCCAGCTAGACAACCTATGAAGGGGGAGGTGAATTGGGTTTTCAAAAACTTAAAACAAATATGTGCAGTGTAAATGTTTGAATCCTAAGTGAAATGGATATGAGAGCAATGAAAATGAAGAAGCAATAGCACACATGCATAAATAAAAAATTTTTATAGTGGTTCGGTGCACTCTCAGCACCTACGTCCTCTTTTTAAGTAAGACTCTTGAAAATTTCACTATAATTCCATAAGATTACAGCCGAATAATTTTTTTGGGCTCACTATCTCAAAATTAAATTGGTTTTCTCTTAGGTTCACCAACTACAATCATTATAACAATCAGACAAAATAATCTAAAATAATTAATAGGGAGAAAAGCCCCAAAATCTAAGTTTCAGTCCCTACTGAAATCAAGTACGTGGAAATAAATAATGAAGATTTACAACATACAAAGCTCCTTTAAATGAGTTGAATCATTATCATTGTAGTTCATTGAATGCTTCTTGAACACTTTAAATTAATGTGCTTTAGACCTTGAGAGAACTTGAGTGAAAAAGGATTTGCTTGCAAAAAATTAGGCATTTGTTGCTTTTTCTCTCATTTTTCTTGGATGATCCAAAAGTACATCTTTATGCTTTTATATCTAGAGCATTCTCTCTCATATGGATATGATTGGAGTCCAGAAAAAATAAAATCCAATCGTTGGAGAGCAGTAGGTAGCAATTGAAAGTGAGAAAATCTGACCTAGAATGCTCCATCAAAAAATTATCACAACGTCTCAAGATCTCTTAATTTATCTTGAGATGCCTCGACAGATTTTGAGGCCTCTCAATTTGATCAGGAGATCTCTCACCTTCAGTCACTCAAAAAATAGCTTTCTAAAAAAATTATATTGCCAGAGACTGAGAGATCTTATTTTTGAACGAGACGTCTCGTCAAAATCATGAGACCTCTCATTCTCAGAGCGCAGAAATTGTGTTTCTATCTCCTGAGACCAAGAGCTCTAGAGATTAACTCAAGACCTCTTAAAATCATGCCAGAAGCAAATTTGGCATGCCAGACCTCACGAGAGCTCTCAAAAAAATTTTGAGATCTCTCAAAAATTATTCTAAGGCTATTTTGAGAGAATTTTGCTTTCAATCAAGAAGATTTGATTTTCATTTGAATTGGACTTTGTGTCATCCTCGTTCTAATCAAAAAGCTCTTTTTTTCTGATATTTGAATACTTAAAATAAAATATATTAATAATCATTTATTTTAATATTTGATCATCATCAAACTCACTTAGGAGGTCAACAAGAAGGTCTTCTCTTATCCTGGTATGGAGATGCAATCAGGACAACAAAGATTGATGTACCGAAAGAGAAGATCTATCTTCTCTTAGGATAGTTTTTAGATCTTTTATTTTTTTATTTTTGGAAGATCCAAGAGTTGGATTTCTCCCTCAATCCTCATAGTATTCTTCAACTCTTGGAGGGCCTGTTGCCCAACTATGCAACCCAAGAGGGGGGGTGAATTGGATTTTTAAAATTTTAAAGCTAATTTAAGATATCAAGATTGAATGATCATATGCAAGACATGTGTGTGAAGCGATTTAGGTTAGAGAAAAATATAAAAGATTAGAGAGCAAGAATTTAATAAACTATGGAAAGAAAGATAGCAAGCATACTACAAACAAGCAAGATTTATAGTGGTTCGGTGCTTCTCTTGCACCTACATCCACTCCTCAAGCTTCTACTTGGTAATTAAAATCTACTAACTATATTCAAACTAAATACACCATTGAAAACCTCCAACCCTAGCTATCCCAAGCTAGAACACTTATTTTCTAGGTACAAGCTAACCCAATACAATCTTATTCAAGGTTAGGATCAACCTTCTCAAGGTTTGGAACCCTCCAAAACTTGAATTAAAATAGTAAAGTAGAGTAAAAGATTTAATGACAATCAAATACAAGTTTAGCTCCCTTTATGAGCAAATAAAACCTTAAGAATGCTTTTCACAATAGCGGAAGAAGCTTCT
Organism: Cocos nucifera; assembly: GCA_006176705.1. Classification (NCBI taxonomy): domain Eukaryota; kingdom Viridiplantae; phylum Streptophyta; class Magnoliopsida; order Arecales; family Arecaceae; genus Cocos; species Cocos nucifera. The sequence continues at coordinate 29,582 of QRFJ01007824.1, forward strand.
CTGATTTTTCTCAAGATTGTTGGAGACTTGAATGAGCTCTTGAGAGGTTGGTGAACTTGAATATGAAAGCTTCTTTTCTTGATGAATACTTTTTGCTTAGGGTTGATAATTGAATCACACCAATCTCTTGTGTTTTTTCCTATTTAATGTCTTTTAAATCTTCAATGGGTGGAGGAGAGAAATCTGGATAAGATTTGTAGCCATTGGAGACCTTAAAAAAACCATTAAAATTTACCAAAATAAGAAAAAAATAGCCATTACAGAAAAGTTTTCATTGCAGGGGTCGACTCATGAGTCGACTAATGGCATAAGGGTCGACTCATGGCACAGGGGACGATCTTGGGGTCGACCTCTAAGATAAAATTCAGAAAAATAGTCATTCTATATTTTTAGCCTTCGGAATAGTAGAGGTCGACCCTTGGCATAGAGACAGCTTGCCAAAAAGCCTTTTTTAGTAAGGGCGAGCTAAGGATCAACCCTTTCACTTCAAACTTGATTTTCTCTCAAAATAAGCATCCTAGGTTGACCCTTTCACTTCGAACTTGATTTTCTCTCAAAATAAGCATCCAAAAATTATGGGACTACCTCCAAAGGATTAGAAATCTTCTATACTTGCTCTTGGAGCTCTCAGATCAAAACTTGATAAAATTATGATTTTGCTCCTAAAATATAAAAAGTCTTTTTTCAAGCCAAATTCATTAGTAATCCCTTCAAATGCTTTGTAATCATCAAAATCAATTTTTAGAGCAACAATCTCCTCTTTTTTGATGATGACAAAATATTTGAGCATAAACAAAAATAAAGCATGTAGAAGCATTGATTTAGGATTTCAAAAATTTTGAAGGAACATGCTACATCACATACTAGGATTTATATTCAATTATTTGATCAATATGGCATCAAGAGTAGTTTGATGATTACTTATAGTCAGGCATTTAAATGATTTACAAAAGTGTTTGATTTACTTATTTCTTTTGTCAATATTACTTCTATTTTATTTCTTTTGTCAATTTTACTTCAATTTTGCTTATAGCCCAATTTTATTTACTCTACTCCCTCTTTTTGACATCATCAAGTAAGATCTTAAAGGATTTTAAAATTTAAAAAGCCTCTTCCTTAAGTTATTCCATATGTTTTCCTATTAGAATAGGAGTTTATAACAAAACTTTCAATTTACAACATAATGATCATAATGAAATTTAGCCAATTCACAAAGATTTCATTTCACATCATTCAAATGACATCATCACATATTTACATCCAAATGATTATCATAACATCAAGTCATCAAAATATATAAGTGCTAAATATACAAAATATAAAGATATCAAAAGTATTCATGAGAATTAGGCCATCAAAACATACAAAATTCATGGATATAACTATCCATGATCCAAATAGCCAATAGTGCCAATTACATAAGTTTGAACCAAATATATATATATATATATATAACCAACCATGACTTGATCAACAACTCATAGAAACAACTAAGAGATACTAGATCATAACCTAATACAAAGATGACTAAACTAGATCTAGTAGAGATCATGGTTGGAAGCATCTGAATCAGATGAGGAATCAAAGATGTGATGGGATATGACAGGGTTAAATCCAGGAGCACATCCTCGACCACGTCTGCCTCGACTATGGGTGGAGGTGCAGGCTCGAGCAGCTGGACGAGACGGCCCAGGAGTCTGAGAGGAAGTGGGCTAAATAAGAAGAGCAATCTTGATAGTGTCTAAATGATCTAGTGCTCTCTACATGAACTGAGTGTGGGCGCCATTCTATGTAGATAGAGTATCACTGAAGTCTCTAAACTCTATCCTCAGAAAGTCAAAATCATCCTTCAGAACACCTCGAAGTCTGGCTGCCTTGGTTGTAAGATCTGATATCTCTGTAATATCCTCTCTCATCTAGGGATGAGCCAGATTCAAAACCTACCTCTGTAAATCTAAAACTCTGTCTATCAATCTCAAAACACATCCCTCGATGTTCTGAAGTCATGCAGACTGAGCAATAAGCAACTAGAAGATAGTAGACACATGTGGAGTCACAGACTAATCAGAAGATGGGATGAAGTGAGTACTCTTCCCCTGAGTGGTACTGGCTATCTGCTGAGATAAAAGATCTGTAATCCTTTGAGATAGGATATCGACAATCGACTGAATCAACTGGTCAGTGATCCTCCTAATCTGATCATCGGTGAATCTAACATCTATGTCTCTACTCCTCGATGGGGCCACATCTGCATCTCTCCTCACTGACTCTGAGAGACCAGCCTCATGATCAGATGCAAATTGAAAGTCAGGAGATCCTCTATGATCATGAGGAGGTGAAGATGATCCCTCCTCCTCAGCTCTCTTTACATCCTCAGCACCTTTGGACCAACCGCCATCAATTTTTGAAAAGCCGATGCGATGCAGTGTGTGGTGGTTGATGGTATTGGTTTGAGATAACCTGGCAACTGGCTCTCCTTCAAAACTAACTCCAAACCTCCTAAACACTAATGAGAGGGCCATACCATAGGATAGATGTGCCTTAGACCTATTCAAGGTCTCTCTCATCATTTCTATCATCAAAATAGGAAGGTTAAAGGGGGTCTCTGTAATCACATGAAATATGATACATATGTCCCTACCAGATAATAAATCATGCCTGCCACTCCTAGGGACAAATAACTTGATAACCATGGTATGTAACACTCTCATTTTAGTAGAAAGAATCTTGGCCTCTAATTTATTCAAATTTTCTTCAAATTCTCTCTTCAAGATGGCTTTCAATCCTTCTTCTTTATAGCTTAGTTTCATTTCCTTGTAACCTTCACATGGTAAACTTAGAATTTCCCTTAGGTGAACTGGATAAAGAATAACTTCAATATCTTTAACAATTGATTTTACTGTTACATTAAAGTATTCTAAATTCTGATAAAACTCTCTAACCAAATCTACATATGTAGCTTTTTTCAATTTGCAAAAGAAATCACATCCTTGTCTTTTGATCTTTGACACAAAAGAGAATCCTTCTTTCTCAAAGAAATTAAAATATGCATTCTTCCCAGGTTCAACTTTTCTATCAGACAGAGGGACCTTACTCGATGTAAGAGGAGACTATGAAGATCATCGAGAGGTAGAGGTTGGACCAGGAGAGGGCACTGGTGCAGTTCTTTTCCGATAGGCTTCTTCCTCTAAGCAACGAGCCAATTTTCTTCTTTGTAGCAATTTCATCTTAGATACCATTCCAACCAATAGAAGCCTTAATCCCACTCATGAGTGTCAAGAGAAAGTGGAATGGAGAAGATTTGAGAAGAAGAGGAAGAGTTTTGAGGGAGATAGTCGATGGTGGGTAATAGGGTAAGGGTTTGCTAGGATTATTCAAACCGCCCAAATAGAAAGAAAGTAAGAAGAGATTTGACTCCATAAGGAAAGATTTTGAGGAGGGGTTTAGGTAGGAAAGGGGATTTTTAGAGATTTGATCAATTGAGGAAGTTGAGAGGGAGAGAGCTTTTGTTTGGTTGAATGAAAGAAAATAAGAAAAGATGATGAGGTCGTCCTTTTTAGCCAAAAGAAAAACCAAATAAGAAGCCGCCCGGTGGGTTAAGTGCAACAAAGACCAAAATGCCCATGAGTCGCCCACTAGGTCGACCCATGGCACAGAAAAATTTAAAAAAAAAGATGAAAAAATTTTTAAAAAATATAAAATTTTAAGGATTGAAATTTCATTCATGAGAATGATCAAGAAAGGTTAGATTTAAGCTTTTTGAGATAGAAAATTTGAGATATAGGCTCAAGATAAAGATTAATATCATTTTTAATAGATTTAAGCTTGAAATCATAAAGATGGTTAGGCTAGGAGATCAAGAATTCCTAATTCTCTTCTAATCTCACAGAATTTATCTTCACTTAAGGCCTTAGTAAAAATATCAGCCAGTTGATTTTCAGTATAAATATAATCAAGAATTATGTCATTATTTTGAACATGCTCTCTTATGAAATGATGTCTTATTTTAATGTGTTTTGACCTAGAGTGTTGGATTGGATTCTTAGTTAGATTTATGATACTAGTATTATCACACCTTATGGGAGTTTTGTTTAGTTTGATGCCAAAGTCCTCAAGTTGTTGCTTAATCCATAAATTTTGTGCACAGCAACTTCCGACTGCAATATATTCAGCCTCGGTCGTAGACAATGCTACCGAATTTTATTTCTTGCTAAACTAAGAGATTAAGTTAACTCCTAGAAATTGGCAAATTTTACTAGTGCTTTTTCTATCTAATTTACATCCAGCAAAGTCTGCATCTGAATATCCAATTAAATCGATTGATAAATTCTTAGAGTACCATAAACCTATGGATTAAGTTCCTTTTAGGTATTTAAGTATTCTTTTCATAGTATTTAAATATGATTCTTTTGGATTAGATTGAATTGTGCACATAAACAAATACTAAACATGATATCTGATCTACTATAATAAAGAACCAATCATGCCTATATAAAGCTTTTAATCAACATTTTTACCTTCTTCATCCTTATCAAGCTTACATGATAGACTCATGGGGGTACCACTTGCTTTGGAGCTCTCCATCCTAAATCTCTTGAGTAGTTCTCTTCTGTACTTGCTTTGAGTGATGGAGATTCCTTCTTTTATTTGTTTGATTTATGGTTCGAGGAAGAATATTAGTTCATCCATCATGCTCATCTCGAACTCCCCCTGCATGAGCTTAAAATCTTGACATAAAGTTTCATTAGTAGATCCAAATATAATGTCATCAACATATATTTGTATTACTAAGATGTCATCATGATCTCTTTTAATGAAAAGGATTGTATCTACATTTTCTCTTGAAAATCCATTATTAAGTAAGAATTTACTTAGTCTTTCATACCAAGCCATAGATGCTTGTTTTAAATCATATAATGGTTTGTTTAATCTAAAAACATAATTTGAAAAAGCATGATTTTCAAAATCAGGAGGTTGTTCTACATAAACTTCTTCAGCAATATACTTATTTAGAAAAGCACTTTTAACATCCATTTGAAATAACTTGAAATTCATAAATCATGCATAAGCGAGTAAAAGTCTAATTGCTTCTAGTATAGCAATAGGTGCAAAGGTTTCATCAAAACTAATTTCCTCTTCTTGATTATAATTCTTTGCAACTAATCTTGCTTTATTCCTAATTATATTTTTATTTTCATCCAATTTATTTCTATATACCCATTTTGTACCAATTATTGGATAATTTTTAGATCTTGATACTAAGGTCCATACACTATTTCTTTTGAATTGATTAAGTTCCTCTTGCATTGCGTTTATCCAATTATAATCTTTTTCGACTTCATCAATGGTTTTTGGTTCAAAATGAGAAATAAATGCAAAATGATTATATGCATCTCTAAGTGAAGAGCGAGTTCTTACCCCATGTGTAGGATCACTAATAATTAGTTCTTTGGGATGATTGTGAACATACCTTCATTCTTTTGGAAGATTATTTGTACCTTGAGGTTGTTCTTGTTATCTTTTATCCTCAATTTCTTGCTTGTCAGCATGATTCTCTTCATTTTGAATTATTGAATCCTTTAGGGTGATCTCCTTCAATTCTTCTATAAAAGAATTTGCATCATCAATACCCTCACTCTTCCTTGATGGAAGATCATTAGTCTCATAAAAAATAACATGTATTGACTTCTCTACTACTAAGGTTCTTTTGTTAAAAACTCTAAAAGCTTTACTAAAAGAGTAGTAACCGAGAAAAATAGCTTCATTGGATTTTGCATCAAATTTACCTAGTCTTTTTTTTACCATTGTTCAAAACAAAACATTGACAACCAAAAACATGAAAATATACAATATTAGGTTTTCTTCCTTTCCAAAGCTCATAAGATGTTTTTTTTTTTAAATTAGTTTGATTGGAGCATGGTTTAAGATGTAACATGCTATGTTAATTACTTTCATCCAAAAATATCTTGGAAGGTTGCTTTCACATAGCATAGTACGGGCCATTTCTTTTAGAGTTCTATTTTTTCTTTCTACTACTCCATTTTGTTAGGGTGTCCTAGGTGCTGAAAAATTATGGCTAATTACTTTTTCATCATAAAATTTTTTAAAATCTTGATTTTTAAATTCGGTTCCATGATTACTTTGAATGCTTTGAATTGAAAATCTTTTTTTATTTGTAACTTCTCGATAAAACTTTATGAAAATATAAAAAGTTTAATCTTTGTGTGCCAAAAAGAAAATTTATGTAAGACTGAGTAGTCATCAATAATTACAAAACCATAATATTTTTCACCTAAGCTTGCTATTCTTGTAGGACCAAATAAATTCATGTGCAAAAGTTTTAATGGCCTAGAAGTTGAAACAATGTTCTTAGATTTGAATGAAACTCTAGTTTGTTTACCTAGTTGGCATGCATCATAAATTTTATCTTTTTTAAAGTTCAATTTTGGTAAATCGGTAACTAATTTCTTTTTGATAAGCTTTGAAAGTGAATGCATACTAATGTGTGCAAGTCTATGATGCCAAAACCATCTAGTCTCACTAATTTTGGCACTCATAGCTACTAGACATTGCATGTTTATCATAGAAAGATCATTCAAATCTACCATATAAACATTACCATGCCTATGACCAACTAATTTAATGCCATCATCATTGGAACTAGTTACAAAGCACAATGAAGATTCAAAAACAACTTTGTGACCCTTATCACAAAGTTGACTAATAATTAAGAGATTGTGTTTTAAACCATCTACTAATAAAATATTTTTAATATACTTGGAGGGAGTGATACCGACATTACCTATACCAATAATTTTTTCTTTGCCATTGTCTCCAAATGTAACCATCCCTTCATTTTTAGCATTAAGCATGATGAAATGGGACTCATCACCGATCATGTGTCTTGAGCATCCACTGTCAAGATACCATCTTCGATTTTCTTCTTTGGATGCAAGACACACCTACATGCAAAATCAAGTCCTTACTCTAGGTACCCAAGTTTTCTTGAGTCCTTTAAGGTTAATCACAATGGTTCCTTTTGGAACCTATATTTTCTTTACATTTGAATTATTAAAGAAGCATATATAAGATTTGTGTCTTAGTTTACCACATTTAAAGTAAGTAACATTTAAAAAATTATTGCTTTATGAATTTATAAAAAAATATTTTTCAAAAATTTTTGTTTTCTTAGGAGGTTATAGCCTAGACCGATCTTATCATAAATAACCTTTTGATTTTCAAGAATCATATGAAGTTTATTTGAACTCAAAGTAAATTTTTCAACTATCTATTTTAAATTGCTAATTTTATTTTTCAAATTTAGATTCTCTTGAGTTAAGACTAGTTTTTCACTTAGGATAGTTTTATTTTCTTTTAGTAAGACTTGATTTTTTAATTTTAGATCTTTGTTTTTAGTTTCTAACTTTTTTAAATCATCTACTAAATCATAGAAGGCTTCTTGAAGTTCTTCGAATGTAAATTCATTTAAGATTTCAGCACTTATCTCATTCTCATGTGGCATAAGGCAAAGGTTGGCTTGTTTATGAGCTTCTTCCTTTTCGGAGCTTGAGTCATCACTATCACTCCATGTTGCCACCATAGCCTTTTTCCTATATTTCTTAGGAATCTTTCTAAGTTTAGGACATTCAGACCTAAAGTGCCTCGGCTTCTTACATTCATAGCAAATAAGGGGCTACTCCCTATCTTTTTTCTTGTTATGCTCTCCTTTGGTAGGTAGCCTCTTCCTCATTTCTTGTTTTCTCTTTAAAAATCTCTCGAAGTTTCTTATGATGAGGGCTATTTCTTCATCTTGCTCTTCATCTTTCATTTCATTGGATTCCTCATCTTGTTGAGTGGTGGATTTAAGGGCTATTGTCTTTTTTTTCTTGACATCTTCTTCTTAATGTTGTTTCATGCTTAGCTCATGCATCATTAGTGATCCTAGAAGCTCCTCCAAGGGTAAAACATTCAGATCTTTAACTTCTTGGATTGTAGTCACTTTGGCCTTCCATGTCCTTGGCAAAGAGCTAAGAATCTTCCTCACAAGGTCAGTATTAGAATAAGACTTGCCAAGACTTTTAAGATCATTTATAATATTCGTAAATCTAGTAAACATTATAGTTATTGACTCATCATGCTCCATTTTGAAAAGTTTATATTTGTGTACAAGCATTTTAATTTTTGACTCCTTAACTTGATTAGTGCCTTCAAGGGTAACTTCTAACTTAACCCATATTTTCTTAGCCGACATGTATGTTGAAATACAATTAAATTCATTAGCTTCTAGAGCATAATATAAAATATTCATGGCTCTTGCATTGAGTTGAGCCATTTTCTTATCAATCTCATCCCATTTCTTTTCGAATTTGATTCATTCCTCACCGTCAATTATCTTAGTGGGTGTGTGTGGTCTATTAACTATGATACTCCATATATCATAGTCTAGTACTTGTATGAAAATTCTCATCCAAACTTTTTAATAGGTATAGTTTGATCCATTGAAAAATGGAGGTTGATTTGTGGACTGCCCCTTAGTTAGAAAAATACTAACTTGGGTTACCATAGATTTTTGGCTCTTTGATAGTTAAATCAAAGTAGGGCTAGAGCACCAGGCTCTGATACCACTTGTTGCCCAACTATGCAACCCAAGAGGAGGGGTGAATTAGGTTTTTAAAATTTTAAAGATAATTTAAAGATATCAAGATTGAATGAAAATATGCAAAATATATATGTGAAGAGATTTAGGTTAGAGAAAAATATAAAAGGTTAGAGAGCAAGAATTTAACAAACTAAGAAAAGAAAGATAGAAAGCACACCACAAACAAGCAAGATTTATAGTGGTTCGGTGCTTCCCTTGCACCTACATCCACTCTCCAAGCTCCTACTTAAAAATTAAAATCCATTAACCATATTCAAATTGAATACACCATTGGAAACCTCCAACCCTAGCTATCCTAAGTTAGAATACTTATTTTTTGGGTACAAGCCAACTCAATACAATCCTATTCAAGGTTAGGATCAACCTTCCTAGATTTTGGAATCCTCCCAAAACTTGAATCAAAATAGTAAAGTAGAGTAAAAGATTTAATAACAATCAAATATAAGTTTAGCTCCTTTTATGAGCAAATAAAATCTTAAGAATGCTTTTCACAATAGTGGAGGAAGCTTCTCTAATTTTTCTCAAAATTATTGGAGACTTGAATGAGCTCTAGAGAGGTTGATGAACTTGAAGATGAAAGCTTCTTTTCTTGATGAATACTTTTACTTAGGGCTGATAATTGAATCACACCAATCTCTTATGTTTTTCTCTAGTTAGTGCCTTTTAAATCTTCAATGGATGGAGGAGAGAAATCTGGACAAGATTTGTATCCATTGGAGACCTTAAAGAAACCATTAAAACCTACCAAAATAAGAAAAAAATAGTCTTTATAGAAAAATTTTCGTTGCATGGGTCAACGTAAGGCATAGGGGTCGACTCATGGGTCGACTCATGGCACAAGGGTCGATCTCTAAGATAAAATTTAGAAAAATAGTCGTTCTATATATTTAGGCTTCGAAACAACAGAGGTTGACCCTGGGGTCGATCCTTGGCATAGAGACAGCATGCCAAACAACCCTTTTTAGTAGGAAACGACCTAGGGGTCGACCCTATTGCTTCAAACTTGATTTCCTTCCAAAATAAGCATCCAAAAATTATGAGACTACCTTCAAAGAATTAAAAATCTTCTATACTTACTCTTGAGGGTCTCAGATCAAAACTTGATAAAATTATGATTTTGCTCCTAAAATATAAAATATCTTTTCTCAAGCCAAATTCATTAGTAATCCCTTCAAATGCTTTGTAATCATCAAAATCAATTCTTAGAGCAACAAGGTCCAAGAGATCTGAAGAATATCTTTTTAATTAACTATCAGGAAGGATCTACGAAAAGCTAGCTCTTCGAGTGGATCTTCATTCAACGAACCTCTGATTTATGTTGCTGTAACATCCCAAACTAGCAAATAAAGAATTAAAAGATTTTTATTTAAGTATGTATGGTATTGATATCTTGAAAGATATTCAAAATAATATTAGTGGGTGTAATGATTTTGAAGCATAAATTATGACAATCAATCATTGTGAGTCCTAAAAATTTTCTAAGTCTGAAAGCTAGCACCCATATGGAAAGGTATATGAAATATATATTTTCTTAGAATAAAAAATCTTGATAATTGATCTTTAGGTATTGGTAAGTTGCAAAATATTTTTTAATAAATTTTGGAGTTCCTTTAACCTATTCGATCAGAAGTAAGAAAGTTATAAAAGTTTCGAGTTTGGATAATTTGAACTAGAACCAAAATTTTAGTTTTTTATTCTTAAGGATTTTGACTTTTCTGATATTTTTATTGGTTCTAGGTAGGAGGTGTTTCTTATTTACATTTATGTTTTAAAGTTAATAGAAAGTAAAATAAATGAGAACTTTACTAATATTTTTTAATGAGCATATTAAAAAAAAATATAAATAAGCTGAGAATTGAATAAAACTGCGAACAGAGTCTAAAGAGTTAATTTCTGAAATTCTGAAATTTGAGCTAATCCAAATTAAAATTGAGCCAGCCCAAGTCTCAGGCTACACAAATGAGTGTTCTATTTTTCTAAGAAAGCTGGCCCGACTGACAATTGAGCCGACCCGAGTTGGAATCGAGCCTGCTCGATCAGCGAGAACACAAAAATGGTGCTGACCATGAAGTTTTAAAAGTGATATTTTAAATGGATTTTTGGAAAAGTAACTTAGCAGTTGGCCTCCTTAGGTTGTGCCACGTAATTAGAAAAGAGAGGAAAAGGTGTGTTGGCTTTCTAATAGGGTGACACCTAGCAATTCTATTATTTCTCCTAAAATAAAAGGCCATCGATTACTTTTCTATGGTTCTAAGTTCTACAGCTATTCAGAAAGAAAAGAGGAGAGAAGAGAGTTGGAGAAGGTAGGTTCCTCAGTCAAGAATGTAAAAAAAATTGGTTAGGAAGAGGGGTTAGCTATAAATAAGGTGAAAGAAGAAGGAAAGTTACTGAAGTCAGAAAGAAAGAAATCCGTGCTTCGCTGCCAGCAGTATTTTAATCACTTGAGGAGAAGAAAAAGGATTACAAAAGAGGCTTTGATTAAATCAATCATCAAAGCAATATAGTAGCCATTTGAGGTGAGTGGATTTTCTATCTAACTCTAGTTTTTTCTTTTGGTATTTATTATGAAAGAGATGAGTTTTATAAAGTAAATAAGTTTACTTCCTATTGTCTTTAGCTTATATGTTTATGCAAATAGAAAAATAGAAAATAGATTTTATATGAGTATATGAATTTGCTTTGAATAGCATGATATTATATTTTGAAATGTGTTAAAATAGTTTATTGACACTCATTTGAAAGTGAATTATTCTCATTTATGTGGTATTGATTGTGTAATTGCAACTCTGGTGATGAAAGAGATTGTTATGGTTGACAAGTTTTATATATATGTTATGTGTGCATGTATATTCCTATGGGAATAGCAAGATAAGCTTTGAACAGAAGGTATTCTATTGAATTGGTTGTAATTATCATGGTTGACAAGTTATATACATACATACATACATACATACATACATACATACATACATACATACATACATACATACATATATATATATATATATATATATATATATATATATATATATATATATATATATATATATATATATATATATATATATTATATATGTATGTATGTATGTATGTATGTATGTATGTATGTATGTATGTATTATGTGTATATATACCTGTGGGAATAGCAAAGCAAACTTTGAGCAGAAAATATTTGATTGAATTGATTTTCAGCAGGTGACCCATAGGAGTGATCAACCTATGGGGTGAATTGTGATATTGCTTATGGTAAATGAAATATTCAATAGGCATCTAGCAGTGAAACTTTGCCCAGTGGGGCTTTATACTTTGCCCAATGGGGCTCTATAATTAGCTGGCACCTCCACAGTGAAACTTTGCCCAGTAGGGCTCTATGCTAACAATGCCATATTGACTGCCCTTGGTAGGGGTGTACTGGAAGTAGTCAATGGTACTAACAAGCTAGCACCTCCATTGTCTTTTTTAATTTAGTAGTGATCGTATCGACTGCTCTTGGTAGGGGTACACTAGGGTGTAGTCAGTGGTAGTTAATAGCTTGATGTTATTTAATTGGTTATATAATTGAATTTTTGTTCAGCAAGCAAAAGCTTTCTTAAATATGTTGATAGCAATTGGTGTGTATGTGAGATATAGATCTCAAATAAATTAGTGTGCTATAATTTGTTTAGCTTAGTAAAGCTTTCTTTCAGCAAAATAATTCAATTATGATTTTACTCTTATCTGATTCATACTTATTTGAAAGTACAGTAGAAAAGAGATTGTTATGGTTGACAAGTTATATATATATATTATGTGTGCATGTATATTCCTGTGGGAATAGCAAGGCAAGCTTTGAACAGAAGGTATTCTATTGAATTGATTGTAATTATCATGGTTGATAAGTTATATATATATGTTATATTTATATATATTCCTGTGGGAATAGCAAAGCAAGCTTTGGGCAGAAAGTATTTTATTGAATTGGTTTTTAGCAGGTAACCCACAGGAGTGATCAACCTGTGGGGTAAATTATGACATTGCTTATGGGAAAGGAAATATTCAGCAGGCATTTAGCAATGAAACTTTGCCCAGTGGGACTTTATACTTTACCTAGTGGGGCTCTATAATTATCTAGCACCTCCATAGTGAAACTTTACCTGATGGGGCTCTATACTAACAACACCATATTGACTGCCCTTGGTAGGGGTGCACTGGGAGTAGTCGATGGTACTAACGAGCTGGCACCTCTATAGTCTTTTTTTATTTAGTAGTGACCTTATCAACTGCCCTTGGTAGGGATGCATTGAGGTGTAGTCAACAATAGTTAGTAGCTTGATGTTATTTAATTGACTATATGGTTGAATTTTTGTTCAGCAAGCAAAAGCTTTCTTAAATGTGTGGATAACAATTGGTGTGTATGTGAGATATAGATCTCAAATGAATCAATGTGCTATAATTTATTTAGCTTAGTAAAGCTTTCTTTTAGCAAAGTGATTCAATTATTATTTTACTCTTATCTGATTCATACTTATTTGAAAGTATAATAGAAATATAAATCATCTGTTATGATAATAAGTATTGTAGCTATCTTTTTTGAGTTATCATTGGTAGATTGATTATTCACTCACTATGACTTCCCCAAGTCTCACCGTCACTCTTTCCTATTTGTAATTTTGGAGTATCATAGCTTAGAAGTATGTTTTAGCTTATGTATCAACAGTATCTTTTAAGAAGATGTTGATCATATGTAGTAGAGAAAGAGGCGGTTAATAAATTTAAGTTGTATTATATTTTGGGTTGTATAGATCAGAACTAGTTATGTATATGTTTTAGTTTCTTTTGAAATGATGTGTATTAAAAGAGTGATTTATGAAGGAAATGTATGTGTAAAGTGTAGTTTTATAAATGAATTGCTAAGTTGTTGTTTGATTATGTAAATTATTGAGTTGAATTATGATATTTGCTTTAGTAGATTAAGAGGTTAGATTGAGTTGTATATGCTAATTGATGATGAATTTGAGATATTTGTGGTGAGCATATTTAAATGATATTGCAGCTTAGCTATAGCTTAGAAAACTCTTTAACCTTTAGATAAGGGTAGAGTGTGGCACCGTCACCCGTAGCTACTTAGAGATGAGGTGTTACATGTTTGATATCAGAGCCATGGTTTAATTGATGATATGAGTAGAGCAAAGGTTTGAAATTAGTAAAGATGAACAAGGGTTTATGATCAGTAAAGATGAACCAAGGTTATGAGCAAAGGTTATGAACCAAGGTTAATGGTTTATTGAGATGAGCAAAAGTTGAACTGGTGATATGCAAAAAATTTTATAATCAATAGAAGTGAATGAATTTATAATCAGTGAGCATAAGAAATGATTTATGGTTAATAGATAGGAGCAAAAGGTTATGATTAGTAAGGATGGGTGCATGTATACCATAATTAGTTCATTGGAATTGTCCAAACAATGCTTTAATTAAAAGGTTTCCACTAAAGTAATGTTTCAATTGCTGATGTGCAAGCAAGCAAGGTGAGGATTGATGCCAATGAACAAGATGGATCAAAGTAAGAAGGACAACAAGTGAGGCAAGTTACCTTTAATGTGGAAAATAGGTATGAGTTAAATATTTTAGTTGGAAATTTATTTAAGTATAAGCTTAAGATGGAGGACCAGGATTTAATTTTCAAATGCAAGTGCTTGTGATACTAAGAATTGTTAGTAGCTCTATATCTTGATTAATTAAGCAGTTGATTAATGAGCATGAGTTAAATGAGTATGTTTACGATATTGACAGCCTTTGAAATAAGTGAAGTATATGCATTCTTATATTTCTTATTTGAGTTAAGTATTGCATTCTTGGTGATGTATGTGTTGGTGTGATTTAATGAATAGTGATGAATTAAGAATCAGATGGCAATTGCTAGGGATAATTTTATAACAATGGTTGATTTAGAATGTTAATTGCAGATCATGAATGTAATTGAGATATCTTCAAATCTTATTTTAACTAAAATTACAAGAGAATTGGAACTTCTAGATCTGGTTTATGGAGTGGAAGAAAGGAAAGGAAGGTATGTAAAAGTATATATAGAGATAACCATAAATAGAGGAGAGCAGCCTTATGAAACCTTCAGGTCAATGGGTCCTCTAGATGTAGAGCAAGAAAAATTAGATGAGCAAGTGGCAGTTTATGCTCGAAATGATTTAAAGCATCATTTTAATTTTGAAGTTCAAGATGTAAATTATGAGGATATGAAAGAGTATAAGCATTTATTTCAAAGAATTGTTAGATATATGTGCCCTAGAAGCCAGAATTGGCTGACACTTGTAATACACTTCTAGGGACAAAATTATAATTTTGACTATAATCAATAAAATGGGTTATTTTCTATCACACCTGTGTATTTAGTGTTTGTGATACATCCTTTGAGTTAATGGTAATGATAATTCATATTTTCAAGAGTTGAAAATTTAAGACATGAATAATCATTATTAACTCATAAACAGCTCCCGACCATAGGATCATCACGAGGATGGTGATTGATCCGGAAGGTTGGTGTACGATCGCTTCTCTTTAGTAGATGAGTCTTGAGTCTATGGTGTGGAGACACCAGAGCGAGAGTACAGGTACTCGTTAGAGAACGAGGGCACTGAGCGTGACCACCTCGAGTAGTCATTAGGAAGTCTACCTTCTCGTCAATGACTGACTCGATGCTGCAGTAGTGTGTCTGGTTCTTTGACCTGAGATGCATCGGCAGTTCACCTTGAGGGTGTTATAGTTTGACTACACCATTACTCGGTCTCCTAGCCATATGGAACCCTGAGGTGTATGTTGGCTATAGCATGTTCATTGTAGGAACTGGATTGCATCAAGATGGGATCTATCTACCTCGGTGGTAGAGGAGTAGCCCTATGATGATCATGAGAATCAAGTCCAGAAATCCATGGCCATGGTAGAGTGAAATAATAGAAAGAGTTTCTATTTAGATTTTCACATTGGACTCGAATCGAATGATTACATCATATGACAGAGACTAGGGTTTGACGAGTTCACCTTAACCCTAATCTGATCGGGGCTCAAGATAGAAGAACTGAATCACACAGGTAGCTGCACCAAGAAGTTCATTGATGATCACAGATTCAAACCCTTATTTGTGTGACCCGCTTAGGTTCAGTTCTGTATGGTAATGGGAATTATGCATGATCTCTATCATAGACATCATCGAAAACTTCTTTCGATGGATCAGAACTTTCTGATTCGAACAGCTAGAATGATCGATCATCTACAATCATTCGTAATTGCTCCCAAAATCACAGTGATACCTAGCAGTATATGGTGCACCCATCAGGAGCTGAATGTGAACC
>QRFJ01007825.1:0-14284 GCA_006176705.1 Cocos nucifera
GCGAACACCTTTTGTTCATCATCATGGTAGAAATAGTATCCTTTGGTCTTTTTTGGGTACCCTATAAATGCGCACTTGTCAGACCTAGGTTCAAGTTTATCTATAATTAATCGTTTGATATAAGCTGAGCACCTCCAGATCCTGAGGTGTGAAAGTGTTGGCTTACGTCCTATCCATATCTCATATGAAGTTTTAACCACAGATTTACTTGGAACCCTGTTTAAAAGATAGCAAGCCGATTCGAGTGCATATCCCCAGAGGGATATCGACAAACTGGCAGAATCCATCATGGATTGGATCATGTCTAATAGAGTCTGATTCCTCCTTTCAGATACATTATTATGCTATGGTGTTCCTGGAGGAGTCCGTTCGGAGAGAATCCCATTCTCTTCTAGATATGTGAAAAACTCACTAGAATGGTATTTCCCTCCTCGGTCATACTGAAGTGTTTTAACACTCTTTCCAGTGTATTTTTCTACTTCACTTCGAAATTGTTTGAACATTTCCAATGAATCTGATTTATGTTTCATCAAATAGACATATCCAAATCTAGATAGATCATCTATGAAAGTGATGAAGTAGACATATCCACCTTTGGCACTAGTACTCATTGGTCCACATACATAAGTATGTACTAGTCCTAAGAGTTCAGTAGCTCTCTTACCTTTTCCAATAAAAGGTGACTTAGTCATTTTACCAAGAAGATAGGATTCGCAGGTTGGAAGCGATTCACAATTACTAAGTTCGACGATACCCTCTTGAGCCAACCTGCTTATCCTGTTCTTATTTATATGACCCAGCCTACAGTGTTATAAATAGATATCTATCATATTATCTAATCTAGGATGTTTGCCAGTTGAATAGACTACATTAATAGATTGTGATAACATATAAACACCATTATTCAATTATCCATAGAAATCAGTAACACCATTCATAATGATATTACAAACTCATTTTTTTATTAAAAATTCATAATTGTTCATGGCCAAAAGGCCTACAGAAATGATATTTAAAAAAAAACTAGGATAGAAATGATAATCACTAAGAACAATGGTATGAGATTCAAATATAAGTTTCAAAATCTCTAAAGCTAGAATTGAAACTGATCTTCCACCTCCAACGTTTAGGAATCTCTTGCCTTGCTCGAATTTTCTACTGACCTGCAACCCCTGCAACAAATTGTAAATATGATAAGGACTTTCGGTATCCAATACCCAGTCAGTAATATCACACACAGAGAAATTGTAATGAGTTATCATATTAATACCTTGCCTAGGAATAGCTTTCTTCTTCCTCTGCCTGTTCGAATCATGGAAGGCAATGTACTGAGGTTAGATCCTCTTCTAGTGCCCTTGCTTCCTGTAGAAGAAGCATTCGGCTTGACTCTTATCAAGCTTGGTTTTTTGGATCTGAGCCTGCATAGATGTCCTATCCTGAACATGCACCTTCTTGGCTTTCTTCTTCTTATTCTTCTTCACTTTTCCAAAGGGTCGAGAACGAGAAGATGAACCTCCCACTAAGTTCACCGACTCTTTGTGGAGCTGGTGATCCTTCTCAAAATTCTAAAGTAACCCCAGTAACCCATGGTAGTCAACTTCAGGCTTTGACATTCTATAATATGTATGGAATAGGAGATATGGCTTAGGCAGTGAGTTTAGTATTGCATTTTTTTCAAGTTGTTTATGCAAGAAAAAGCTGAGCTTATTCAAGCGCTCTATCACCGCGATCATGTACAGTACATGATCAGTGACGGAGGCTCCATCCCATATTCTGACATTGAAGATGGTGCAACTAGTCTTGTGCCTCTCAATGTCAGCGGATGTGCCAAAAGAATCTTCCAATACTTGGAGCATTTTATTTGGCTGAGCTATCTCAAACTATGACTAAACTTGTCGCTCATCACAGCCAGCATAATGCAACGCACCATGGTTCGGTCACTAAGCCACTTTTGATAAGTATCTCTAACTATTCCACGTGCATTGGTAGCTGGCTCCTAAGGTGCAGGATCCGTCAGCATATATAGGATTTGTTCATGCTCTAGGATAATCTTCAACTTTCGATACCAACTATCGAAGTTGGGTCCCACCAACTTATCATTATTCAATAATGATTGGAGCAATAAGAAAGTGGCCATATCTACACAAAGAAAAAACATAACCTAATTAGTAATTGGTTTATTAAACCTAGAGATTTGGACTTTAATCAAAAGGGTCTCCCACTATTTTATTCAAATTGGTAGCCTCTACCTCCAATTCAAGGAATTACCCTAATTTCTTAGTGGGTACTAGAAATCCACATAGATTGTACACAAGTCCAACTTTGGTTGGCCCACCCATGTACATCTAAGGATAGATTCATAATCAATTATTTTTCTAAATAATTTTTAGTAATTAAATTTTGCCTCAGGCCCTGATCAGTTGGCTTTAGCCTTCTCAGAAAAGGGTTCAGTTAAATTGAACCATTAACATGACCATACTTGTCCCATCCAATCAATGAATGATAAACCCCAACTTTGGTTGGCCCACCTGACCACCATTTAGAAAGATGTATCCAAGAGATCATATAATAAATGATAATTCTATTAATCGATAAGCACCAGGCCTTTGGGCCTCCAATGATTATCCAATTGATGGACCCATTATCATCGACTTTAATGGAAGGCTATGATCTAGTTATCATATAACTATTTTATTTTAGGAACCTAATAATTTTAAAAGATTTATTTATAGAAGTGAGTAGGTTAGATTAACCAGCTTGTCATGATCCTCCCACTGGCTTCACCAAGTCAGCTTAAGGGAGACCACTAATAGGCTGGTCTAGGAGCACCTAAATCACTCACACTGATTTACCTAGCTGACATCGGTCAACTCAAATTGTCAAGTGATTTGATCAAAACTCAATCTCACCAAGAAGGCCAGGTAAGTGAGATCGGTGGAAGGGTCTGCCAAAGTTTGCTTTAGATACCATCGAAAATGGCCAGGTAAGCGGGCTGCCAATTAAAAACTACTGGTCGTATGTGCCAAACTTACCTTAAATATCAACTAATTTAATTAGTCTTGATTAGATCAACCTAACAGTTCAAGTTAGACCTCTTAGCCAAGAATCAAGTTCATTTGGTTCTTATTAAAGATATGGACTTGACCAACTACAACTACTGTAATTGATCTAGAGAATCTTTAACCTAGTCTAAGACAATAATTGATTAGATTTAATCAACTCTCTAATTAAGTCCATTCTTTAATCTAACCTTAGGTCTAATCCAATTAATGGACCTAATCCCCACTAACCTATTAACCTAATGTGTTATGATTCGTGTCATAGGATCTTCAATTTACAATCCTAGAACCTAATCAAACAACTTCTTAATTCTTAATTAAGTTTTGGGCTGAGGGTTAGGGTTTGACATTTTGAAAATGATTTTTATATTTATAAAATATTTTTATAATATGGTTCTATCAACCAAGTTGCATATTTGATTCATAATCAATATGCAAGTAAAATAAATATAAAACTACTTTAGATCTAATCTAAATAGGTTCATGTAATTGAAACAGTTTCAATAATAATCAATCATAAATCTGCCTAGCTCAAATCTAACATATTTATGATGATTGAAATTAAATTAAAATATTTTTAATTAGATCATAAAATTTTTTAGATCTATCTAAAATTTAATGATCAATATTTTAGATCAGCACATACTAGGACAACCTATCCACTATAAGAGGTAAACCTTACATCAAGGCAACCTTATGACAGTCCGTGTAATCTAAAATATTTTATTTTTAGATTTAAAATTATTTTAAATCTATTAAATTATAAATAAAATTATATCAAATCTAATCAATTTATGATTAGAGTCGGATCATCACGAACTAGGACAACCTTTTCACTATAAGTGGTGAACCTTATAGTAGGACAACCTTATGGCAGTTCATGAGATCTAAATTTTTCTAATTTTATATTTAATAATTAGATTATAAATTAGATCTAATCTAAGAAATAATCTAAATATGCACAAAAATCATATAATAAGAATCTTGCTCTGATACCAATTGAAGAAAATAGATATAGGATTTCACGGATAAATCTTGAAACTTTTTCAAGATCGGACAGCAAAAGACTTAAATAAATTAAACATTTATTTAAATAGATATGTAAATACCTAGATCTCAGATCTATTACATGATCAAGGTATGATATTAAATCAAATATTAAAAATAAAAAGGAGAAGAAAAGATTGATCATATCAATCTAGATCTATACAACATCTAGTGCAGCTATAAAATAACAGATCGGATCTATTACCTAAGCAAGTTAGACATTCTAACTTGCTGATCTAGGCTTGAGGATGAAGTCATCAGCCACACATGCATCCAGCCTCTAGGAGTCATCGACACGAGCCCATGAACACGATCAGAGATTCTGATGTAGGAAATCAGCACAGTATGCTTGCACTGTATTGATCTCTCTTCGATAGTTGATCCAATGCTTTGTTATTTGAAACTTGGATACTCCAAAATACCAAAAGAAAAAGAAGAAGATTTGTAATGCTGAGACACCTCTCAAAAGCTCAGAGGAAGAGATCTAGAATAAAAATCCTAGAAGAAGACCCTCTTCTTCTTCTTTGTTCTTTTTCTAGACACCCTGATTTATGTTTCTAATATATCCATGATCCAAATGAATTTTTCTCTAATTTTTCTACACCAAAGAGTGTTAGATATATGTGCCCTAGAAGCCAGAATTGGCTGACACTTGTAATACACTTCTAGGGGCAAAATTATAATTTTGACTATAATTAATGAAATGGGTTATTTTCTATCACACATGTGTATTTAGTGTCTGTGATACATCCTTTGAGTTAATGGTAATGATAATTCATATTTTCAAGAGTTGAAAATTTAAGACATGAATAATCATTATTAACTCATAAACAGCTCCCGACCATAGGATCATCACGAGGATGGTGATTGATCCGGAAGGTTGGTGTACGATCGCTTCTCTTTAGTAGATGAGTCTTGAGTCTACGGTGTGGAGACACCGGAGCGAGAGTACAGGTACTCGTTAGAGAACGAGGGCACTGAGCGTGACCACCTCGAGTAGTCATTAGGGAGTCTACCTTCTCGTCAATGACTGACTCGATGCTGCAGTAGTGTGTCTGGTTCTTTGACCTGAGATGCATCGGCAGTTCACCTTGAGGGTGTTATAGTTTGACTACACCATTACTCGGTCTCCTAGCCATATGGAACCCTGAGGTGTATGTTGGCTATAGCATGTTCATTGTAGGAACTGGATTGCATCAAGATGGGATCTATCTACCTCGGTGGTAGAGGAGTAGCCCTATGATGATCATGAGAATCAAGTCCAGAAATCCATGGCCATGGTAGAGTGAAATAATAGAAAGAGTTTCTATTTAGATTTTCACATTGGACTCGAATCGAATGATTACATCATATGACAGAGACTAGGGTTTGACGAGTTCACCTTAACCCTAATCTGATCGGGGCTCAAGATAGAAGAACTGAATCACACAGGTAGCTGCACCAAGAGGTTCGCATTCAGCTCTGATGGGTTGCCACCATATACTGCTAGGTGTCACTGGTGGATTTTGGGAGCAATTAGAATGATTTAGATGATCGATCATTCTAGCTGTTCGAATCAGAAGAGTTCTGATCCATCGAAAGGAGTTTCGATGATGTCTATGATAGAGATCATGACATATCCCATTACCATACAGAACTGAACCTAACTGGGTCACACAAACAAGGGTTTGAATCTGGTGATCATCAATTGAACTGATCTAGTTCAATTGATCTGAATGAGATTCAATTAGGTTCAAGGAAATCGTGCTAGCACTCGATTGAACCTAACGTTCTTCTTTTACTATCATAAATAAGTTGTCCTGACTGAGCCAAAGGAGTTTGTGCTCAATCAGAGGCCTTCATATGGTCTGACTGGAGGTTGTCCAAGTCAGAATAGGTTGTCTTATTTGTAAGACATTACCTGCCATTTTTGGTCACCTGCCATTTCTTGTTCTTTGACTTTGGTCAAAAGTCTACCTTTGACTGGTCAAACGTTGACCATTGACCCTTTGACTTTTGACCACATGTCATGCACCTATTGGAGAGCTGGTGGGGGCTTGTCCCCCTGCCAGAACCTGGCAAGGAGAAGGGCGCACGCCAAGGGTGGCGTGAGCCCAAGTAGGAGGCGCCTAGGAGTCCTTGTTGGACAAGGACTCCACCTCCCTTTAGGATTCCAATTCAGAGTTCTACTAAGAATCCAGTTTGACTGGTCTTAGGCGCCCTCTAAGGAGGAATCCAGGGGTCTCTTTTTCAACCAATCAGATTTAGATCTGATTTCACAAAGGGTTGTGATTGGTTGAGAGGAAGAGGAGTTGGATCACAAGCTTAGGTCTATAAATAAGACCCTGCGCCCAACCCTAATCCTAAGTGAATTCAATAGAGATTTCCCACGTCCAAGGCTGCCTCTCCCCTCCTTCTCCATGCCATACTCTCTTCTCCCCTTGCTCTCCACGTCCAAAAGTGTTTTGGACTTAGTTTGGTGCGATTCAGATCAAGGAAAGGCGATCAAAAGCAAGAAGGCTGCGCTGCTGCAAAAGGACGACTGCAGATCTTCAAAAGAGTTTTGAAGATCCTCCAGATCAGATCCAGATCTGATTTTTGGAGGTGTGATAGAGAAGAAGAGGTTCTCCAGATCCAACCCGAGTGGATACCGGTAGAGGCCAGGCGCTTGCGTGGCTAAGATCCAGAACCTTCCGCTGCAATCAGGATCATCTACAGGGTAATAGGATTACCCAAATCAGGTAAATTAAATTTGATTTAATTTATCTTATTTTATTTTATTTATTAAAATAATAAGAATCAGATCTGAAACATATCAAGATCTGATTGAGATCAAGAGAAAATTTTTGAAATATATCTCTTGATCTAATCAGATCTGGACGAACCTGGACCGGGAAATCAGGATTTCCCTTCAACTGGTATCAGAGCCATGGTTCTAAAATTGTTTAGATCTGATTTTAATTTTATTTTAATTAAAAATAATGTGATTTCAGATGTCACATGAGATGTGATCAGATCTGAAATCAGAAAAATTAAAATTAAATGATTTGGATCTAAGAACATGAAGATATGCATGACTAGTTCTAGAATAGAATAGTTCTATAGAATAGTTTTGCATGTCTTTGATTTAATATGATTAAATCATATTTTAGATCTTCTTATTTACTGTTTTCTGATATTATAAGTGTTATAATAACATCTGATAAACAGCAAATAAAAATTATTTAATTTTAAATATCATATGAGATATGATAGATGCATGACTAGACTAGTTGTAGAATAGTTCTACATAATTGTCTAGATTAGAATTTATTTTGATTAGATCAATTTAAATCTAATTTTTTAGATTATTATGTGATAATTTAGATCTGAAAACATGCATGATTTGATACATGAGATGTATGCAAAATATGCCTTGATTAGATCTAAATTTGTATATGAGATATATGATATAGATCTATAACTGTTTTGTAGATTTACATGTTCCTGATTAAGGCGTTCCTCTTGGCCGTCCGGTCATAAGAACGAAGAAGGGTTTAAAGGCCCTCTCTTCCCATTCGATGGGGTGTTCTTATGACGTGTAGGGGTGCTGCGTGTTCGTCCTTAATCAGAAACCCAAAACTTACTTTCTGCAAAACCCTAGATCCTGAAACCCTAGGATTTATTGTGCATATTTTGTTTATGAACCCAACTTAATTAAGAATTAAGTTTATGGAATATTAATTAGGTCTAAAATTGAGAATTTCAGATCTAAGACATATTCATAATACTGGGTTCGGGCTTGGGTAGCTCAATTAGGTCTAAGCGGTTGATCAAACCGAATCAAGAGTTGGTTAGATGGGATCAACAATGCTTAAATTGACCAGCCTAATAGGATTAAGTCTGGGTCAAGATCGAGTCACGATCAAGCAAGACCTAATTAGGCTCAGAGGTTAGAGTCTGGATTGTAGGCTAACCCAATTGGTTCTGACTCAACAATTTGGTGTCTAAGGTAAGTTTGGCACAGACGACCGACTGGTTTTTAATTGGAAGCTACTCGACCTGAATGCGTTCTTGTGCGAGTTAACGGCATATTCCTTCCACCGGTCTCACTTACCTGGCCATATCTGTTGACACAGTTCTGATCTGAGGTGGTCAATAATCCGAGCTGACCCATGCCACTAGGTTAGTCATAATTGTTATGACTAAGCCAAGTCTAGTTTAATGAGACCTGAATCAATTCTCCCTAAGAAAAGATTAAGTCCGAGGTCTTCCACCATTGTAGACGTGCGGGCCCTTCCCGGGGTTGATTGTTCTCGGCTGGATACAGTGGCTCAGTTGCACCGGGAAGACGCAACCATGTCTATTAGGCATTGGATGCTATGGGCTGGAGGATGAGTTGGGCTCAATATTCCGGATACGGTGAGAGACCCAATTAGGAACCCAGTCTATGCAAATGGTGGGTCTGACTTAACTAAGGAGTGGATCAATATTCCGGATACGGTGAGATTCATGAATTAGAGACCAAGTTTGGGTGCACCATGATTAGAGAATCATTGAACAAGAGTTGTTCACTCATTGGCTAACCCATCACCAATAACTGTTAGGTGAGGTGATGAGTCAGTTGGTGAGACCGCACCACCCACTAGAAATCATCAATCGCGGAGATTTTCGCATCTCTACAGAGGGAGTGTAGGGATCCGAGAAAATAGTGGGAGCTAATTTGTTTAAAAATAAAATCCCTAAACAAATTGGTCAAGTCAAAATTACAGTATCTAACTAGAATCTTTGACTCTCTACAGGAAAATGTCTGCGTCCAACCCACTGGCACGTATCCTAGACACACATAGACTGACTGGACCCAATTATAAAGATTGGCTCAGGAACTACAAAATTGTTTTGGGTTCAGAGAAGTTAACACATGTTTTGGACCAGGACCCTCCCACCTTACCAGCTCGTCCATCCACTGAACAGAGAGCGTCTCTGGAAAAATGGATTGACGAAGACAATAAGGCCAGATACTACATGTTGGGCTCGATGTCTGATGAGCTCCAGCGCCAACATGAAGATATCGGGACTGCTCGCCAAATGTTGGCTCACCTGCAGGAGATGTTTGGTGAACAGAGTCGCGCAGCCAAATATCAAGTCACGAAATGACTTTTTAAGGCTAAGATGCGTGATGGGCAGTCAGTCCAAGATCACTGTCTGACAATGATCAAGGACATGGAAGAGCTTGAGAAGCTCGGTGTGAAGTTGGACTTGGATTTGCAGAACGATATTATTCTGCAATCCTTGACTGATGCATATGGGCAATTCATCATGAATTACCACATGCATAAACTTCAAAATTCCTTGGCCGAGTTGATGAATATGCTGGTTACCGCTGAGCTTTCTATGAAAGGTTCTAAAGGCTCAGTTCTTGCTATGGAACGGACTTCTTCCAAAAGAAAGTCTTATGGAAAGAAAAAGAAGTCTGTGAAAAAGCAAAAGGTAGAAGGATCAAAGAAGAAGAAGGCAGAACCGAAGAAGAAGGTCGATGGCAAAGGAAAGTGTTTCCATTGCAACAGCGACGGCCATTGGAAGCGGAACTGCCCTACTTACCTGGCCACCCTAAAGAACAAGAAGGAAGGTCCTTCTGGAGGTATGCTCGTTATTGAGTCTAACCTTACGGTTTCTTCTGCATCCAGTTGGGTGCTTGACTCTGGTTCTAGTGCTCATCTGTGCACTTCTATGCAGGGTCTTGAGGATAGCAGGAGGCTGAGGGATGGAGACATGATCCTACGCGTCGGTAATGGAGCAAGAGTTGCTGCAGTAGCCGTGGGAACATACCCTCTGCGATTACCATCTGGTTTAGACTTAGTTTTAAAAGACTGTTATTATGTGCCTGCAGCTAGCAGGAATTTGATTTCTGTTTCATGCTTAGCACAAGAAGGTTATGTGATCACCTTCTTTAAGGACCATTGTAACATTCTTTATGAAAGAAATAAAATTGCAAATGGTTTCCTTGTTAATGGTCTTTATCAGTTGCATATTGATGTACCTGTTTTAACTATCGAGCAAAACGTGAATGCCAAACGACCTAGGGATAGTCCAAACGACAGATATCTATGGCACCTGAGATTAGGTCATATAGCAGAAGATAGGATTAACAAATTGGAGAAAAATGGGCTATTGAGTCCATTGACTTTTGAGTCATATCCAACTTGTGAATCTTGTCTTCAAGGCAAAATGACTAAACTCCCTTTTGTTGGACATGGGGAGAGGGCCACAGATCTCCTTGCCCTAGTACATACTGATGTGTGCGAGCTAGAATGATCGATCATCTAAATCATTCTAATTGCTCCCAAAATCCACCAGTGACACCTAGCAGTATATGGTGGCAACCCATCAGAGCTGAATGCGAACCTCTTGGTGCAGCTACCTGTGTGATTCAGTTCTTCTATCTTGAGCCCCGATCAGATTAGGGTTAAGGTGAACTCGTCAAACCCTAGTCTCTGTCATATGATGTAATCATTCGATTCGAGTCCAATGTGAAAATCTAAATAGAAACTCTTTCTATTATTTCACTCTACCATGGCCATGGATTTCTGGACTTGATTCTCATGATCATCATAGGGCTACTCCTCTACCACCGAGGTAGATAGATCCCATCTTGATGCAATCCAGTTCCTACAATGAACATGTCATAGCCAACATACACCTCAGGGTTCCATATGGCTAGGAGACCGAGTAATGGTGTAGTCAAACTATAACACCCTCAAGGTGAACTGCCGATGCATCTCAGGTCAAAGAACCAGACACACTACTGCAGCATCGAGTCAGTCATTGACGAGAAGGTAGACTTCCTAATGACTACTCGAGGTGGTCACGCTCAGTGCCCTCGTTCTCTAACGAGTACCTGTACTCTCGCTCCGGTGTCTCCACACCGTAGACTCAAGACTCATCTACTAAAGAGAAGCGATCGTACACCAACCTTCCGGATCAATCACCATCCTCGTGATGATCCTATGGTCGGGAGCTGTTTATGAGTTAATAATGATTATTCATGTCTTAAATTTTCAACTCTTGAAAATATGAATTATCATTACCATTAACTCAAAGGATGTATCACAGACACTAAATACACATGTGTGATAGAAAATAACCCATTTCATTAATTATAGTCAAAATTACAATTTTGCCCCTAGAAGTGTATTACAAGTGTCAGCCAATTCTGGCTTCTAGGGCACATATATCTAACAATCTCCCACTTGTCCTAAAGCCAATTGGCTACAAGTCTAAGTCCCATCTTCTCAAGGTGGGCTTCGATCTTCTGCTGGCCCAACGGCTTTGTAAGTGGGTCTGCCACATTATCTGTGGAGTTGACTCTCTTGACCTCGGCTCCTAGCAAGGGCATGGCGCCATTGTTGTCGCGTAAAGAGGAATGGCATCTGATGGCATTCTCATTTCTGCAGCAAACTTCTTGTACCAGAATCGCGCCTCTGATGCAGCTATATATTCTGCTTCCATGGTATCTCTATCCGTTTGCTTGGAACTCTCCAGCTGACAGCTCCACCATTGCACACAAACAGTCTGCCAGATGTCGACTTTCGATCATCTATATCGGACATGAAGTCCGAGTCTGTGTATCCCTGGAACTTGGAGTTCTCCATTACCAAAGACCAACATCATATCCTTAGTTCTTCTCAAGTACTTAAGGATACATTTCACAGAAGTCCAGTGTTCTTCACCTGGATTTGACTGATATCTGCTTGTGACACTCACAGCATGGGCTATATCAGGTCGTGTACATAGCATGGCATACATGAGGCTCCCTATTGCAGAAGCATAAGGGATCTTGCTCATGCGTTCTATTTCCTCAGGTGTGCTGGGGCACATCTTCTTGGAAAGATGAATACCATGTCTGAAGGGTATTAATCCCCTCTTAGAGTTTTCCATACTAAACCTCTTTAGTACTTCCTCTATGTACATCTTCTGTGAAAGTCCTAGCATCCTATTCGGTCTATCCCTATAGACCTTAATTCCTAGAATAAAGGATGCTTCACCTAGGTCTTTCATGGAGAATTCCTTAGACAACCACATCTTGACTGATGTCAACATGGGAATATCATTCCCAATAAGGAGGATGTCATCCACGTACAATACGAGGAAGACAACAGCGCTCCCACTGACCCTTTTGAAAACACATGGTTCCTCTTCATTTTTGATGAAACCAAACTTTTTGATCACATCATTGAAACGAGTGTTCCAGCTCCGAGATGCTTGCTTAAGTCCATATATGGACCTTTGCAGCTTGCAAACCTTGTGATCAGTATCACTGGATGTGAAACCTAGCGGCTGTTCCATATAGATATCTTCCTCAAGATATCCATTTAGGAATGCCGTTTTCACGTCCATTTGCCATATTTCATAATCGAAATAGGCTGCAACAGCAAGCAATGTGCGGATGGATTTTAGCATAGCTACCGGGGAAAAGGTATCCTGATAGTCAATGCCTTCACGTTGACTATAACCTTTTGCCACCAGTCTAGCCTTGAATGTCTCCACATTCCCATCTGCACCAATCTTTCTCTTGAAGATCCATTTACACCCAATAGGTACTATACCTTCTGGTGGATCTACCAAGGTCCAGACTTGGTTTGAGTGCATCGAGTCAATTCTCTGACTTCATTGCCTCAAGCCATTTCTCGGAGTCGATATCTGATATCGCCTCGTTGTAGGTTTTGGGATCATCACCATGAGCACCATTACCTATGAGGAACATTTCCTCTACATCCTCTGAAATAATACCTAAGTATCTTTCAGGGGGACGGGAAACTCTTTCCGATCTACGAGGTGGAGGAGGTAGTGTTCTTATTGGCTCAACCTGATTTGGTTCCACTTGGTCCTTAGCTCGTTCTGCTTGTGAGACTTTCTCATCAAGCTTAATCTGCTTTCCAATGCCACTATCTTGAATAAACTATTTTTCAAGAAATATGGCATGTCGACTCACAATCACATTGTGGTCTTCTGGAATGTAGAAATAGTATCCTAATGACTCTTTAGGATATCCTATGAATCGAGCTCTAAAGGACCTAAACTCTAACTTGTCCGCTTGTTGTCTTTTGACATAAGCCGGACAACCCCAAATTCTGAGATGACTCAGACTTGGTTTCTTACCGTGCCATATCTCATACGGTGTGGTAGGAACGGTTTTAGAGGGAACCCTATTCAGTAAATAGATTGAAGTTAATAATGAATGTCCCCAAAGAAAATCTGGGAGGTCTGTGAAGCTCATCATGGATCGAACCATATCCAATAGAGTCCGATTTCTCCGTTCTGAAACCCCGTTGAGTTGAGGTGTTCCTGGTGGAGTCCATTGAGAGACTATGCCATTTTCCTTAAGATAGTCTAGGAATTCCCGGCTAAGGTATTCACCTCCTCGATCTGATCGAAGAACCTTAATGGGTTTTCCAGTTTGTTTTTCTACTTCATGTCTGAATTCTTTGAACTTTTCAAAAGCTTCAGACTTATGTCTCATAAGATACACATACCCATACCTAGACAGATCATCGGTAAAGGTAATGAAGTAGACAAAATTGCCTCTAGCCGGCACATCGAATGGGCCGCACACATCAGTATGTACTAGGGCAAGGAGATCTGTGGCCCTCTCCCCATGTCCAACAAAAGGGAGTTTAGTCATTTTGCCTTGAAGACAAGATTCACAAGTTGGATATGACTCAAAAGTCAATGGACTCAATAGCCCATTTTTCTCCAATTTGTTAATCCTATCTTCTGCTATATGACCTAATCTCAGGTGCCATAGATATCTGTCGTTTGGACTATCCCTAGGTCGTTTGGCATTCACGTTTTGCTCGATAGTTAAAACAGGTACATCAATATGCAACTGATAAAGACCATTAATAAGGAAACCATTTGCAATTTTATTTCTTTCATAAAGAATGTTACAATGGTCCTTAAAGAAGGTGATCACATAACCTTCTTGTGCTAAGCATGAAACAGAAATCAAATTCCTGCTAGCTGCAGGCACATAATAACAGTCTTTTAAAACTAAGTCTAAACCAGATGGTAATCGCAGAGGGTATGTTCCCACGGCTACTGCAGCAACTCTTGCTCCATTACCGATGCGTAGGATCATGTCTCCATCCCTCAGCCTCCTGCTATCCTCAAGACCCTGCATGGAAGTGCACAGATGAGCACTAGAACCAGAGTCAAGCACC
>QRFJ01007826.1:0-57947 GCA_006176705.1 Cocos nucifera
CCGTAACTTCGCACAAGAATGCATTCAGGTCGAGTAGCTCCAATTAAAACAGTCGGTCGTCTGTGCCAAACTACCTTAGACACCAAATTGTTGAGTCAGAACCAATTTGGGTAGCCTCAATCCAGACTCTAACCTCTGAGCCTAATTAGGTCTTGCTTGATCGTGAACTCGATCTTGACCCAGACTTAAATCCTATTAGGCGGTCAATTTTAAGATTGGTTGATCCCTCTACCAACCTCTTGATTCGTTTGATCAACCGCTAGACCTAATTGAGCCTACCCAAGCCCGAACCCGTTTATGAATATGTCTTAGATCTGAAATTCTCAATTTAGACCTAATTAATATTCCATAAACTTAATTCTTAATTAACGTTGGTTCATAAACATAAAATATGCCATAATCCCAGGGTTTCAGGATCTAGGGTTTTGCAGAAAGTAGTTTGGGTTTCCTGATTAAGGACAACACGCAGCACCCCTACACGTCATAAGAACACCCATCGAATGGGAAGAGAGGCCTTAAACCCCTTCTTGTTCTTATACCGGACGGCAAGAGGAATGCCTTAAGTCCAGGAACATGTAAATCACAAAACAGTTATAAGATGCTATATCATATATCTCATATACAAATTTAGATCTAACCAGGCAATATTTTGCATACATCTCATTATCATTATCAATCATGTTTTTCAGATCTAAATTTAACATATAATGATCTGAAAAAATTAGATTTAAATTGAATCTATATCAAAAATAAATTCTAATCTAGACAATTAATGTAGAACTATTCTACAATTAGTCTAGTCATGCATCTATCATATCTCATATGATATTTAAAAATAAATAATTTTATTTGCTGTTTATTCAAGATGTTATTAAACACATATAATAGAGAAAACAGTAAATAAGAAGTCTAAAATATGATTAAATCATATTAATCAAAGACATGCAAACTATTCTATAGAACTATTCTATTCTAGAACTAGTCATGCATATCTTCATGTTCTTTAGATCCAAATCATTTAATTTTAATTTTCTGATTTCAGATCTGATCACATCTCATGTGACATTGAAATCAACGTTTATTTTAATTAAAATAAATAAATCAGATCTAACACAATTTTAGAACCATGGCTCTGATACCAGTTGAAGGGAAATCCTGATCTCCCTCAGGTTTCGTCCAGATCTGATTAGATCAAGAGATATATTTCAAATTTTTTTTCTTTGATCTCATAGATCTTGAATATGTTTCAGATCTGATTATTATTATTTTAACAAATTAAAATAAAATAAGAATAAAGTTAAATCAAATTTAATTACGCTATTGGGTAATCCTATAACCCTGTAGATGATCCTGATTGTAGCGGAAGGTTCTGGATCTTAGCCACGCAAAGCGCCTGGCCTCTTACCGGTATCCACTCGGTTGTGAATCTGGAGAACCTCTTCTCTCTATTCACACCTCAAAAATCAGATCTGGATCTGAATCTGGAGATCTTCAAACTCTTTTGAAGATCTGCACGTCCTTTGCAGCAGCGAAGGCCTCTTGCTTTTGAGCGCCTTTCTTGATCTGAATCGCATCCCAAACTAAGTCCAAAACACTTTTGGACGTGGAGAGCCAAGGTGAGAAGAGAGTAATGGCGTGGAGAAGGAGGGAGAGGCAGCTTGGACGTGGGAAATCATTTCATAGCTTGACTTGGAATAGGGTTGGGCGGCAGGGTCTTATTTTATAGACTAAGCGTGATCCAACTCTCTTCCTCTCAACCGCAATCACAACCCTTGTGTAATCAGATCTAAATCTGATTGGTTGAAAAAGAGATCCTGGATTCTCTCTTAGAGGGCGCCTAAGACATCAACCTGGATTCTTATAGAAACTCTAATTGAATCCTAAAGGAGGTGAGTCCTTGTCCAACAAGACTCTAGGCCGCCTCCTATTGGGCTCACGCCACCCTTGGCGTGCGCCCTTCTCCTTCCAGGTTCTGGGCAGGGGGACAAGCCCCCACCAGCTCTCCATAGGTGCATGACATGTGGTCAAAAGTCAAAGGGTCAATGGTCAACGTTTTACCATGTCAAAGTAGACTTTTGACCCAATCAAAGAACAAGAAATGGCAGGTGACCAAAAAATGGCAGGTAATGTCTTACAAATTAAGACAACCTATTCTGACTTGGACAACTCCAGTCAGACCATATGAAAGACCTCTGAGTTGAGCACAATAACTCCTTTGGCCTCAGTCAGGACAACTTATTTCATGATAGAAAAGAAGAACGTTAGGTTTCAATCGAGTGCTAGGCACGATCTTCCTCTGAACCTATATTGAATCTCATTCAGATAATTGAATAGATCAGTTCAAATTGATATCACACAGACTCAAACCCTTAGTTTGTGCTACCCGAGTGTAGGTTCAGTCTGTATGGTATTGGGACATATTCATGATCTCTATCATAGACATGCATCGAAAACTCCTTTCGATGGATCAGAACTTCTTCTGATCTGAACCAGCTACGAATGGATCGATCATCTAAATCATTCCTAACTGCTCCCAAAATCACGCAGTGCACACCTAGCGTATATGGTGGCACCCATCAGAGCTGAATGGCGAACCTTCTTCGGTGCAGGCTACCTGGTGTGATTCAGTAGTTTTCTATCTGCAGCCCCGATCAATTAGGGTAAGGTTGCAAACTCCGTCAAACCACATGTCATCTGTCATATTGATGTAATCATCTCGACTTCCGAGTCCAGTTGCTGAAGAATCTAAATAGAAACTCTTTCTATTATTCTCACATCTGCCATGGCCATGGGGCTTTCAGGACTGATTCTCATGATCATTCACTACAGGGACTCCTCTACCACCGAGGTAGGATTAGATCCCAATCTTGCATGCATCCAGTTCTACCTACCATGAACAATGCTCACAGCTCAACATACACCTCAGGGTTCCTATATGGCTAGGAGACCGAAGTTAAATAGGTCTGGTTAGTACAAAATCTTACTACACACCCTCAAGATGAACTGCCGATGCAATCATCAGGCTCAAGAACCAAACACACTACTGTCGGCAGCCATCGAGTCAGCATTGACGAGAAGGTAAGGACTCCCTAATGACATACCTCCGACGCGCTGTCACGCTCAGTGCCCTCGCTTCTCAAACGAGTACACTGTACTCCTCGCTCCGGCTGTTCCACAACCGCTAGAACTCAAGACTTCAGCTCTACAAAGAGAAGCGATCGTACACCCAACCGATCCGGAGTCAATGCACCAGTCCTCGTGATGATCTATGTCGGGAGAGGGCCGTTTATGAGTTAATAATGATTATCATGTCTTAAATTTTCAACTCTCTGAAAAATATGATATATCATTTAACCCATTTAACTCACAAGGATGTATCACAGAACACTAAATACACATGTGTGATGAAAATAAACCCATCTTCATTACATTATATACGTAAAAATTACAATTTTGCCCTTAGAAGTGTATTTACAAGTAGTCAGCCAATTCTGACTCTTAGGGACATATATCTAACATTCCTACTTCTAAACACTACCCTAGCAGTTAAATTTTGTACTGATGTATTGTATTTCGCATGTCATCACTTAAATTCTTAAAGCCTATGTTTAAATTTGTAAATTGCTCCATCATGCTTTTAAACATAGCCGTTATATTGGGATGGTGAATACTGTTGTAAGTACTCAACCCCTGATCTAGTTGTCAAACACTAGTCTCAAAATCTAAGGTTTCAAAATTTATTTTGTTTTCAGAATTCTTAACGATCAGCAGATTTCACCACTAATCTTGATGACCTATGGATCTCTGACTGCAATGAAATTTAAAACACCACTTTCTAGATGAATCAAGACTCTAGTCACAAAATTTCACGATTTTAGGAGTTTTCTAGGAATGGGAATCTTAAAATCTTTCAAGGTTGCTCACTGCAGAATTCTGGGTACAGAACTTTTGTGTACAGGCATCTTACATGAATAAATCGAGGACCCTAGAGATTTCAGAATTTAATGAAATTTTAACCCTAGACTCTCTAGTAAGTTAGGTTTCTTTCCACCAAATTTCAGAATTTTCTGACATCATTTGCTCTAGATTTTTATAAATTTTCTTCTGCTGCCTGCACAGAGTCCTGTACATGAACAATAGGGTTTATAGATAATTTCAAATGTCAAAATGATGGAGTTTTGAAGAGAAATTTTAGAGGTGGATTCCTTATCAAATAAAGTTTCCAAAACAGTAAAATTATTTTTTTTATTTTCATGTAAATAGAAATGAATTTTGTAAAGACTGTTGCTCGAAATAGAAAATAGTGCAGAACACAAAACCTTATGCAGATTCTAATTACCCTAAACAAACCTATATGCTCTGATATCAAAAATTGATGCGCGACAAGATCTAGAACTCAGATGCTATGGTTCTACTGATGCAATATGCAATCTAAAACCATGCAAAATTAAATTAAGATCAGCCGTCAATTATTATTTCAGCAGATAAATAGATCTATTCAAGTTCCTTTCGATGATCAAGATATAACTAGATTAAAAACTAAGAAGTTAAGCAGAGGGCAGATGAATTCTAGATCTAAAGTTTTATGGATTGTAGGCGATTAAGAAACCACCTATGTTTAGGATATTTCTCTAGATCTTTAACATACAGATCTAACAGTTAAGGAATAGGAACTCGCAAAATAAACAAATAATAATTAAAAGAAAAACCGATTGAGGAGATCTCATGAGATATTTGTCAAATAAGCCCTGGAGGAGCGAGTTCAATTTTCTTGGAGATCAATGACGCTCGTGCTCCGGATTGATCGCAAGGTGGAGATGATGTATGTCGTTGCACAGGTTGAAACTTCAACAATGGAAATCGTTGCGCAGAATTTTTATTTGAGAGAAAAATAAAGTAGAGAAGAGATGAGAGATTAAAGAGAGAATAGAGGAAGAAGGGGAGGTAGAAGAGAAACTTGAGAAGAGGAAGAGGAGGAGGCATGTAATCTCTCTCTCTCTCTCTCTCTCTCTTCAAAACCAATATGTGTTCGTCCCATGACTCTTCCAAGCCTTTTATAGGCTAAACCAAACCATAATCACTTAGGACTCCTAAATCAAATACTCCTAACCCAACTTAAATAGACTAGATTCACCCAAAAATAAATTGGCAAAGTAGATCCAATCCAATTGACTCAATTGGGCTAGATTTACAAGACCCCATAATCAAAACTCAAAATATAAGAATATAAAACTAAATCAAGACCCAATTTAATTAATTAAGCCAAATAGATGTCGATCTATACTCCGGGGTTGTCCACGTGCCCAAGATGGCTCCGATCGGTCTCTAGTAGCAATGGTGTCCACACCAAGGGAG
This sequence comes from Cocos nucifera, assembly GCA_006176705.1. Lineage (NCBI taxonomy): Eukaryota > Viridiplantae > Streptophyta > Magnoliopsida > Arecales > Arecaceae > Cocos > Cocos nucifera. The sequence goes on from QRFJ01007826.1 coordinate 5,356, forward strand.
CTCATGCCCGCCCCTCTTTAGAACAAAGAAGGCTTATTGAGGAACAATGATGGGGCCTTATATTGTTGGCTCGATCTCTCCCTCCTGCTCCCACTGCCTCATTTCAATGTTGAAATCAATAGAGGAGGAAGAAGAAGAGGAAGAAGAAGATATGAAGATGAAGAGGAAGAAGAAGAGAAGAAGACAAAAAGGAGGAAGAAGAAGAGGACCGCAACTAGATGGTCGAGGTAGTGGTTGACAACCAGAGGACTGCAACCAGATGGCTGAGGTAGTGGTCGACAGCCAGAGGAACAACGACAAGGGGCTACTGGCGGTGGCAACAAGGCGGCCAATGATGGAAAAATAAAAAGAACAAGAAATAGGGTTTTTGGGTCTTATCCATGGTTGTTGGTGGCTAGGCTTTGGTGACAGCCATGAGTCGACACGATGGACTAGTCGAGATCTCTAGTGATAAAGGTCGGTGGTGGGGATGATTGAAAAAAGAGAAAATTAGGCTAACAATTAGATTTGGAATAGGAGATTAAATAGAGTTATTTTTCCATGCTTGATTCTGGCAATTCATAGTGATATCTTGATCAGTGATGGTTGCACAAGGCAAAGATAGGAGGAGAAGGGGGACTAGCAAGGTGGGGAGGCGATGATGCCTTGTCTCTAGCAAGGCTTTGGTGATGGTATGATGAGCCCATTAACAAGGCACCAGAAAAGAAATAGAGAGAGAAGAGATGATGATGAAAGAGAGAGGGCTTAGGGTTTCCTAGTCTCTAGTAGACTTTGAGGTGTAGGACTTCCTCCATATGAGTTTGAGCATCTATCTTATTTGGTTCTGTGAAATGACCTTTGGGCCTTGCTAGCTACAAGGTTGGGTCTAGTAGGACCAAAAGCATAAGGTGAAGGAAATTGGGTAGGGTTAAAGCATGAATTTTCAAAAAAATTTTGAATGAAATTTACAACGGAAGCAAATTAATCTATTATTAATTTTACGCATGCTATGATCATATCATAAAACCCTACTCAGGATCTAGATATGCTAATATGTATTAGAAAATTTAAATATGATCGATCAGCAAATTATATTCGCTGATCGACTTGTGTTCAGAACACAATACCTGTGCATGGGTAGATGATCTCTGCCTTTGTTGTTAGAATTGTACGAGTCGTGATTCGACTCGTCCGATTCGCGATGATTCAAACACAAGCCGAGTCGAACCGGAACAAAGAATTGGGAAGGAAAAGGAATCACACCTGAATCGCCGACTCGTCGATGGAATCGTGCGACTTGCGGGATCGTTCGATACCGGCGATTCGCGGGTCAATGTTTTCGGAAGCCAAAGAGTCAGATTTTTGCAAAAAAAAAAAAATCAAATCTTGGCAAAATCTACCGTAAATCAAAAAGATTTGGAAACTATTCAGCTTCCGTCTTCTCTGCTTCAAGCCTCTGACTGCTTCAAGCCTTCGAAACCTTCCGCAAGAAGAGGAAGAGGTCGCGTGGGGAAGAAAAAAGTCTCGAAGCCTTCGAAGAAGATCCGCAAGTTCACCATTGGTCCGATAGGTACTTTCTCTGTTTCTCTTCCCCAAAGCTCCTAATTTGTTTTTGATTGGACCAAAGTGGAAAACCTTCTTCGGTTCTTCCCCTATCCCCCTATTTCTCTTCCCCAAAACCTTGAAGTTTTTTTTTTTTTAATCGGATTGAATCCATCAGTCTTCCTCGATCTCCCTTTCTCTCTTTCGTTGGCGTCTCTGTTTCTCTTCCCGTTTTCCCCGAAGCCACCGCGAGGTCCACGATGGTTTTTTTTTTTTAATGATCCGACGAAGCACTGGATGAGTCCGGAAGCTTCTAAAGGCTTTTTTTTTAAAATTTGGGATGGAGGCCCTGGGCTGGTCCTTGTGTGGTCCCGTGGCAGAGCCAGGAGCCAAGCCACCCATTGGTGGTTGGTCCTATCGCCCCTTGGGTGGCTGGATGGGAGGGCCTGTGGCATGCTAAGCCATAGCTTGGGTCCTATGGCACAACAACTAGCCATCAAACTCCAAAAAAAACATTATATTATTTTTTAATAATTTATTTTTTAATAAAAAATATTTTTAACAGAGATTGGCTTATTTTTTAAGTAGTTCATTTTTTAAATATTTCTTATTTTTTTAACAGGAATTGGCTTACACAGTGGGATTCTTGTTATTTTATTGAACAATGGCACCTAGAAGAAAAAACTAAGGTTACAGACCCAACTTGGAATCATTGTAAAAAATTTGATGATGGTAAAGGAGGTGATGGAAATCGATTACATCTTGTTTGCAATTATTGTAACAAGAGCTATTGGGCAGGGGTGAATAGAATGAAAAATCATCTTGCGGGTATACATAACAATGTTTCTCCTTGTACTCAAGTTCTCGAAGAAATTTAGATTTTTTTTAAAAAATTGTTGGGGGAAAAAGAAATAGAGAAAAAATTTGGAGATGATGCTGAGTGCTTTGAACAAGATGAGCTAAATGCAAAAATAAGGAAGGGCACTATGGATTCATTTATGATAAAAGGAAGGGAAAATATAGGTAAACAACAAATAATGAATGAAATGATTAAAATAAGGGAACCAGTGGTTAGAGATATTTGTAGATTTTTATATGGACATGCATTGGCATTCAATTTGATCAAAAGCCCTTTATTTGCTCAAATGTTAAAATCTGTTGGTGAGTATGGGAGGGGGATTGAAATTCCCTTCTTACCATGAAGCTAGAGTTACTTTCTTGAAAAAAAAGGTAGAAAGTGTTAATGAATGTTTGATGAAATATAAAAATGAGTGGAAAAAATAGGATGTTCAATCATGTTCGATGGTTGGACTGATGGAAAAAGTCGGTCTATTACTAATTTTCTTGTGAATAGTCCAAGTGGGACTGTGTTTCTCAAATCATTGGATACATCTAATGTTAGTAAAGATTTAAATAAGTTGTTTGAATTGCTTGACCTCTTAGTAGAGGAGATTGGGGAGGAAAATGTTGTTCAAGTGGTGATGGATAGTGCCTCTATTTATGTTGGCGCCGGTAGACTCTTAGAAGAAAAGAGAAGGCATCTTTTTTGGTCTCCATGTGCAGCCCATTGTTTAGATTTAATACTTAGCGACATTGGAAATATTCCAATTTTTTTTAATACACTTGGGAAGGCAAGGCAAATTACAATTTATGTTTACCGTCATACTTGGGTTCTTAGTTTGTTTAGAAAATATTCTAAAAACAAAGAATTGACAAGACCAGCGGTTACTAGATTTGCAACATCCTATCTCACTTTGAGAAGCATATTAGATAGGAAGATTGCTTTAAGGGCTATGTTTGCTTTAGAGGAATGGGCAAGAAGCACTTATGCATGCAAATTTGAAGCTAGAGAGTTCAAGAAATTGTATTGAGTGATAACAGATTTTGGAAAGCTACAAAATATTGTTTGAAGTGTGTCCTACCTTTGGTAAAAGTGTTAAGACTTATTGATGGAGATGCAAAACCGGCTATGGGTTATATCTATGAAGCAATGGATAGAGCAAAGGAACAAATTGGCAAAAACTTCAACAATGTTAAGAAGAGGTTTGATCGGATTTGGGAGATTTTTGACATTCGTTGGGATTTACAACTCCACAGACCACTCCATGCAGCAGCATATTATCTTAATCCCAAGTAAGTCATTTTTTTAAATTTATATCATTTTATAATTGATTTTATTATTTTTAATTTAAATGTATTTTTTGATTCTTGATCTTTAGGTTTCAATATGATCCTAATTTTAATGTTGATGCTAAAGTAAAAATTGGATTGTTCAAGACAATTGAGAGGATGTATCCAGATGTTGAGACCAGAGTCATCATTGATTCACAACTTGAAAAATTTAGAAAGGCCGAGGGTTTATTTGGGATGGACATGGCAGTATCAACAAGAAATAAAAAACAATCGGGTAATTATAATTTAAATTTTATGAATTCATTTTTATTTGCATAAATTATAATTTAAATTTAATTTATCTTATTTTATTTGTCTAGCTTTATGGTGGGAGAGTTTTGGAGAATAGTGCAAAGAACTTCAAAGGCTAGCAATTCGAGTACTAAGTCTTACATGTAGTGCCACCGGATGTGAAAGAAATGGAGCACATTTGAACATATTCATTCCAAAAAAAAAAAATCGTTTGGAGCAACAAAGGTGGAATGCCTTGGTATTTGTCAAGTATAATATTCAATTTGAGATGAGACAACAAAAAAGATAAGAAAAAGGGGGAGACATATGATCCGATATACTTATCAGATATGGAATCGGATGATGAGTGGATAATTGAACAAGAAGAGCCATGCTTACTGGATGATATGTGTTGGTTAGATGTGAATGAATGTTTTAATGTTGATGAGGGACCTAATAACAGGAAAAGGAAAAGAGGTATGCAAATTATTTTCTAACTCTTTTTTTTTTAGTTTTCAATTTTTTAAACAATTGCATTATTTTCTCATTTGGCTTTGTTGATTCTTAAAATATTTTTATAGGACCAAGGAACTTAAATATTGATAGTAAAGGTAAAGGAAAAGAAAAGGTTGTTGAAGAAGATATTGAAGTGATAGAAGATGATGAAGGTAATGAAGAAGAAGAGGAATAAGAGAATCAAGAGATGATGAATCTTGAAGATGATGATGATGACGACGACGACGACAGTGGCGATTGCAGCGACGACGATATTAGCAATACTTAATGTTTATGATGACTGACGATATTAGCAGCGACGACGATATTAGCCTTGGGGATGATTATGATGATTGAAGATTCTATTTAATTTTTTGAGTGAATAGTGAATTAGCAATACTTAATGTTTATATTTAATTTATGTTTTAGACTTAATATTTTAAACTTATCTTACCTATACTTTTTAAGTGTTCGTTGATTAATAGATGGATATATATTTTGATTGTGCTTTTATTTTAATATTTCTTAAATTATTTTGTTATATAAATAATGTAATATTGACCATAAAAAGATTAAGACCCATATCTCTTGCTATGGAGGCAACTCAGGCAAGCATCTTTCCATTTAGACGATATGATCATCAAATTTATTATGCAAAATAAGGTATTATTACATTGTTTTATCATTTGTATAATGTTAACTTTGTTTTAATGCTAATATGTATTGTTTTATAAAAAAACTAAATTTGTTACTGAATCTTATGATTCGAGTTACGGTTCGAGTCGCGATTCAAGTTAGGGCATGGGCGATTCACGAGTCAAATCCTGATTTGACAACTATGATCTCCGCGATCCGAATCCACCGAAAGAACCCCTCGCATCACGCTGCAGCCGCACACTCGTCCGGCCTCTACGGTGAGTCCACACGGAGCTCCTGATTTTGACTAGCTTCATCGGAGTGCTAGCTCCTCGTCGGAACCTTCAACGGTCGATCTTCGTCGATCTAATCGACGACCTTTCTCTTGATCTCCCGGATGCTCCAGAAGGCCAGAAGATAGTGTATTGAGGATGACGAGGTGGTGTGGAAGATGTGGTGGTGATTGGGCACTCACAGCGCTCAATCTCTCCATCTGAACCCAGGGTCCTAACCCTAGGGTTTTGAAAACTCAAAAAACCATGACGCTCGGAAACCCTCTCACGCCCACTCTCTTTGCAATTTTTTCGTGAAACAAATTTTCACGGAAGGACTCTCCTATCTGTCGTACACCCACTCCCAAATATCTTTTGAATGAGTGTCCAAAGCGAAAATAAAAAGAAGAATCGCGTAAGAAAAGGTTGGCGCAAAAGATTTTTTCTTTCGAATTCTCTTATCCAAAAGGATGCATTCTTTCGAATTCTCTTATCCAAAAGGATGTGCCTCTCTTTGTTTTTCTCTCTCTAAGAAACCCCTCATGCACCCTCTCAGATTCCTCATGTCCTCTCATGCATGCCCACGAAAAATCCCATTTTAAATGGGCATGTTGCGATGGTGTTAGCGTGTGTAATGGATAAGAGAGAGTGGTTGGGACGATTTAACCACACTTGATTTCAAAAATCAAGTGAGCCTCTTATACTCATCTAACGCCCCTCCCAAGTGGTTGATGCACAGAAGGACATTTTACCTGCATTCCATACCGATATCTCCATACTCCTTAGTTAAGAGGACAACCTACAAATATGGCACGCAATGACCTACACTCAATAACGTTGTCGTCTTGGGTAACAATGTATTATTTGGTCGCGAGCAGGTTTAAGGGTTAAATGACAAATCCTCCTTTGTCGAGTCTAAATAGTCCTAAGAACTTTATCACAGGAGAGTTCATTACAGGAGGATGCACAAAAGTGATGAAATGCCAGAATAACAAATTTATTCATTTATAATTCAAGTACAAATTACATTTAGCACAACCGTCTACAACCTAGATAATTGGCTTTAGGATATAATACCCAACATGAGGCGGCAAGAAGCAAAGCTTTATTGGCTATATATGGGAAATAGGAGAAGGACAAAATGTCTCGAGCGGTTGTTCTTTCCCAAATAGATGATTTCTGCTGGGAAACATGGTCAAACCACCAGTTTTAGAGATCATCACATCAGATGGATCATGGCTGGTGATAGTTGGGGTTCTTCCATATTAAGGTCTTAAACCATAGCCTCTTATAAAGAAAAGTGTCTTTAGGGTGGCAATGAAAGATGCAAGTGAGGGATTTGGTACCTGATATTTAAAAATAAGACTTAGTTGGCCAAGATTAGAGGGTTTTTTGAATAAATACTTGAAGGTCTACTAACTATGGAAGCCCGGAATGCTCTAGTTCCTTCTATTTCTCATAGGTGAGAGCATGGAGGGAAGTAGGATCTCAACTCATCTTATTGTAGAGCAGAAGTGTCACACCCCCAACCCGAGATCGCGAGCCAAGGGTCATGGCAACTGCCACATACTTATGAAGAACTCTCCCCACAAGCATGCAAGACATCTCATCACGATATCATAAAGCAACAATGGATTAAGATTTAAATAATTAATGTTCAACTTTATTTCAAATAACTAAGTCAATTGTCTTACAAAACAAAATCTATAGTTTTGTATCAAAGTTCAATAAAATCCTAATCTAAACAAAATATCGAAGTCTACCTCTGATTCGCTCTCCCATATCAAATCCCCGAGTCAAGCTTGTCCTCTGAATCTGTAAAAATAGTAAAATATAGAGTAATGAGTTAGACAACCCAGAAGCAATGTACACTTTAGCTAGATAAATTCAGCAATAATAATATATTTAAAAATAAGCATGCAAGGTGCATCATTTCAAACATGCAGCACTAATCAAAATAAGATCATTCCGATTCAGTCTTTTCAAAATTTATTTTCTAATTTATAATTCAATTTCTTTCAAAACATCACGTTCATCTCAATAGTCATAAACTAAACCAAAGTACCAGCACATAACCTCCACTGGTAGGATGTTGATATACCAGCGCACAATCTCCATTGGCAGGGCATCGATATTCTAGTGCATAACCCCCATTGGTAGTGTATTGATATGCCAACATATAACCCCTGTTGGCAGGGTTTTGATACATAATCAAGTTGCTAGCCAAAATCCATCTTGATTCAAATCTTTCTTTTCGATAAAATCAATTTCATATTTCAATTGAACAATAGAAAACCATTTGAAGTCGAAATCAATCGATCGCAACTCCACAATAGAATCAATACATTTGATGATGCATCAAATAGTATTTTATAATGAAGTAAATTTAGCAAATAAATATCATGCTTCATTTTCATATATCATAAATAATACAATCCAAAATTCAATGATATAAATACTATATAATCTGCTGATAAATCCAGAAGAAGAGTCCCATTATTTACCCGTATTTCAGCAAATCTACATGATTCTATAAATTTCTTTTGAAAATCTTCAATTCATAGATTAGACTGCAGTATCCCACTAGTAGATATCTTCTTATCGAAATCATTATACTCCTATATAGATTTAAGTCCAATAATCAGGAAGGATACGAATAATCAAGACATCATTCACGGGTAGTTGCATCCAACGGTCTGGGTCGGTCGGTCATCCAGCTTCATCTGATCAAAGATCATACTAAGATATAGGTAGTTCAATAGAGTCAAGAAAGATCAAATTTGACTATATCCAGGTCTGACCAAGATGAGTGTCGGCATGCTGTCCGATGACCATGGATTAGGACTTTCTTAGTTAAGATCAAATCAGGATCATTGAAAGAAATCTTTTACTGGATCAATCATAGAGAGAGAAATCCATGAAGAGAGAAATGATCTAGAGAGAAAATAGAACTTCTAGTGAGAGAAAGTAGGGATTCAAACTCAAAGAAGGGAGAGAGGGAAGAGAGAGAAAATCTCTCTTATTTTCTTTTCTTTTTTTTTTCTTTCTTTTTCTTTTCACTTTTTCCTTCTTTCCCGTGGGTTCTTAGGCAAAACAGGGGACCTTCAGGCCTCGTAATGTTCCCTAATTTTAGAGGTTATAGCTAGTGCGACTATGGCCCATGATAACTGGGGCTACGATGCCACAGCCCAAAGGTTCTTGACCGGTGGTCGATGGTGATCACCGGTGCTCGAAAAAAATCAAAAAGAGGGCAGAATGATGTGTGCAAATCTATTGCTATGGCAAGTGCACCAGTCGATCAAGTAATAAAGTGTGAGTAGAGTATCGTCCCTAAAGGATTGAAAAATAAGTAATGAAACTCCACTCTCCTAGGCTTTATTTAGAAAATCAATTTATAAGAAATAAAGAAAATAAAGATAAATAAATAAATAATTAAGAAATTACAAGAAAATAAAGATGATATAATTATTAGGGTTGAATTCAAGAGCAATAGGATACTAAAGCAATCAGTTTACCAACTCAATCAATACAATATTCAAGTAATCATGTAAATTAGGTTAATTTTGTTTCATGTGGTGGTGGAGTCTCCTAGGATATTCACTATCCTTTGGTCCAGGCGTAGCTAAACTATCAATATTTATTAACTACCCTTTGATCTAGACATAATTTAAATAAATACTGATGCATTAATTTCTATGAAACCTTCTAATTAAAATACATTGCATCCAAAACGTACTAAAATTACCGCATGCATAAGAATCTTAATTCGATTCAAAACATAAGGTATATAAATCAAGAAGCATTGATATAGACGTACTTGGTCCGTATCATCTATGCCCATCAAAATAATTAGAAGATGGCCAGTAATGTAAAAGCATTGAACACAGATTTATATACTCATGAATAAAATAATACTAAAATCAAATCATACTGAATATTGCATCAAAAGAGTGGCTACACCTAGCCTTAGTAAAATAAGTTCAGTTCATAGTAAAAGAATAAAAAACAGCAAATAAAATAAAAAGCATGAGAAAATCCAAATGGTAGACTGCTTGTTGCTGAATTTGTGGATCGTTGCTCTTGGCGTGGAGAAGTTGATGAAGAAGAGAGATGCTTGTTTGATCTTGAAGAAAGAAAAGAAAATAATGAAGAAGAAAAGCTCTCCCTGTTTACAGACCCCTCTCTGTTTTTCTAAACAATTCTACTATTCTCCGCTATGTCCTGTTGTATGCTCCCTGTTTCTCTCGGCAGTAGGCTTTAAATAAGCCAGAGACTCTTCGATGGAAAATCCTGAAGAAATCAGGATCAAAAGTCCTGAAATAGGTCGAATTGAAGCTGTCTGCCATTAAAACAAAAATCCTTAATTTTTGGCCGTTGGATGAAGATCAAATGGGCTCAAAATCACTTAAAAATCCTTTTAAATCTCCCAGATCAAGCCAGATTAAACAACAGCCATTGGATCATCTTGATGGTCGATTTTCGGTTGTTGGATAGCGCTGAAGAAGGTTTCAGACGTTTAAATAAAATAGGAAACCTTAGCCACTGTTGGATCATCACCGGCTCCTCTCCCAGCCATCCGATTGCGCTTCAATCCTAGCCGCTCGCCTGCGTAGACCGATTGTGGACCGCGGTCTTGCGTAGACCACCGACTTCTCTACCAATCAGAGTGCACCGTGCTGAATGAAATCCCATAGTTGCCCCTATGCCCCGCACTGTAGCGGCTCACCGTGCGCCGCATGATTTTCTGATGTCACTACAATGTTTGCTGGGCCGGGCGGTTTAGGCACGGTTTGCGGTCAGGCTGGACCATCTGAGCCGGTTTTTTGAACCGGTTTGGTCTGGATCGGCCGGCTTTATTTTTTTTTTTAAATTTCTTTTCTTCTTTTCTTTTGAATAGTGATTTCGGGATCATTTTAAGTCCATTTTGCTTCAATTTGTTTTTTGTTTGAACCAGAAAATTTAGCTCTTCTCAGTGACGACCTTCTTTCCTTCAAAAGATAAATAAAAGCATCAATTTCTTAAAAATAAGATAAATTATTTTATAATTTAATACTTTTATTATTATGTTTATGACTCTTATCACAAAAGCAATGGGAAAAGAGGGGATTTTATTTATCACAAAAGCAATGGGAAAAGAGGGGATTTTATTTCTCCCCTCTAAATCTTGGAATAGTGGGTCCCTATTGGCATATCTCTAGCCGACAGTGGTAGGGGTTGTGATGGCGCTGCCGATGAACTTAGACCAGCTGTTGGCAATGGCTATCGATGTCGGAAAATCCAAAAGAAAGGGGTGGACAAACAAACTGAATCAGGGAGGATTTCAAACCAAACTTTTTGGCAATTCTTGATGGAATCCAACCAGCGGTGGCTCGCTAGAGATGGGAGAAGACCTAGGAAGCAAGATTAAAAAAAAAAGAAGAAAAGAGTACCATACCTCATCTTTGGCGAGGATTCAAGGTCCACACAAGGAGTGTATTTGGAGAAGATTAAGGCTTCTCCAGTGACTTTGGCGGTGGATCGACGATGGGCTCCACAAAGGGACTTGGTCCCTTCTAAATAAGGGTGGACAGGGGAGGAGTTGGACTCCTCCCTGGAGTCGTTCATCGACTCTGATTGGGAGTCCAATGAAAGAGAACTCCTAATTGGAGTTCTCTTTGTTTCTTTCTTTCTTTTTTTTTTGATGCTTTAAAAATCATGTAATCTCCTTTTTTATGGGTTAATAGACTGGGGTATTACAAGGAGTAAGGTGCAGAAGCTCATGACGAAGGTCAAATGAAGCAAGTTTTGCTGTTAGGTATTGGTGGAAAAGGCTTTCCTTCCTTTTAAAAGACTTATGCATTGTACAAAGTCATATCCCAAAAGGATTCTAATTGATTGCAATGTATCGGGAAGCGATTTAATTAGAGGGGAGAACCATCTCGGTAGGACACATGGACGATCCTCAAAAGGAGAGATGTATCGACAAGAGTTATGATCAAGGGATATCCCCTGAAGCACAGATATGCTGAAGAGTTTTAAGTATTTGAAACTCTTGAGTACGGGTACTTATTGCAACAGATGTTATGTCTAGGACATACAAGCATCCTCCTAGTTGATGAAGGATGGAATGTGGTGGGTGTTGTTTACACCACATCTTGATGCTCAGGGATCACTATGCACACGGTGGTTTTGAGATAATATCTGGAAAGGGATTTTGAATCTTAAGCCAAGGCATAAAGCTTTTGCATGCACCTAAAGGACCGGTGAAAGGAAAGGATGCTTGTGAGACTGAAGTAAACAAATGTGGTAGAGGGGTTGATCGAATCGGTTTGAAGGATCATCCTATAGGCCTAATAAAGAGAAATGATTAGGATGAACTACTATGGAGTAGGCTGAATTGAGATGTGATGGGTTGAGGCTGATTGAGATTTATTATGGGTCTGAGATATGATATGAGATCTGGCCATCATGATAATATGGGTAGTGGGCATTATTTACCAGAATTGTTAAGGAAAGTGGGGGCCAGATGTGGGTTGTTACCATTGAGTAGGCTGTTACATTGCTGTTTATCTTTGAGTAGAAGTAGTAGATTGTAATCCAAGCAATGGACTTTTAGACACATAAACGAATTTAACTTATCTTTAATTACATTTACTTTATCTTTGCTTTTCCTACCTTGTAGTTTTTGGTACAACTCTAATTTACCCTTAGGAGTAGCATTGAGTACTTTGATTGTAGTACCAACTACACCCTATCCTATCTTATCCTCCTTTCAAATACACAGTGTAATAGTAGCAAAAGTCATTGAAGGTCAAGGCACCTGGATCAATGCTACTTTATCATCATCCTTTGATCATCCTTTTTTGGCCAGTCTAGTATTGGTGGCATGCCAACGTATCTACCTGATATAGCTATTAGGCTTGTTGTCCTTTCCTTGATTAACCTGGGTGAGAGGAAAAGATGCCAACAAGCCCTTTGAGGCACCCATCTCTCTCTCAAGGCAAAAAAAGGTTGGAAATAATATTTTTCCTACTAGATAGACTAGATTGAAGAGAGAAAAGAAATAGTTCCAAGAATAGCAGCACGTAGTTCAGCCTAAATCTCTACCTAGTCCATGCCACACTTTTTTATAATGGAACACCAAAGAAAGACATTGGGAAGGTCCTCAAGGGTTCCAATGTAGTGACTACAAGTGGTATACACAAACAAATCAATAGAATTAAGAACTTCGGTAGTTGGAAGTAGATCCAAGATAAGTCTCTAAAGAAAACTTGGACATGAGAAGCAGCCTTAACATTCTTACACCATCTAGCATCCATTCCAATAGGTGACATATTGAGAGAGAGAGAGAGAGAGAGAGAGAGAGAGAGAGAGAGAGAGGTACACATCTCATAATGACTGAAGAAGTGCCCAAGAAAAAGCATCTCTCTTGAATTGCCAATCGGAGTAGATAGTGATAGGATATGTTTACAAAGTTCAGCAGGGAATAAATGAATAATTAGGAAGACATCCCACATCTTTTCATTTATAATAAGATCAAACATTTCAAGATCATCAGAGATAAGTGCACAATAAAGGTCAAACGGAAGCTTGTTGGGAGGAGCATATGAGATCTAAGGCTATATGGGAATAGAGAACAGCACCATCACCAATCAGATGAGCTTTCACAAATACCCTCCATGCCCAAAGAGCTGCAACATGGACAATGATTTTGTTCCCATGAACCTAGAAAATTGTATTTGTTTCAAGCACAAAGTGCCCATAAATTCTCCTTTGGCTAAACTTGATTAAAAAAAGAAAAAAACGTGAACTATATGACCTAATTTAACTTAAACCCTGAACTTTAATTTCTCACAATTTCACTCCTAAACCTATAACGTGTCAACAATGTGACCCCTTTGTCACTCAAGAGTTAAATAGTTAATAGAAAAAGGCATGCAGCTCACACATGCTGTTTCAGTTTACTTATGTGGGCACTTTCAAAAGCAAGCCAATGTTCTTTTGATGACATTTGGCATTTATTTGCTGCCAAAGTTGATTCATTTCCCACTAAAATTGTCCCTTGGTCTTGTTAGGGTTTCTATTTAACAAAGTCAAAAATAAAGCAGGAGGAGGAGAAAGAAAGAGTCTAGGAGATTTTGGCAATGAGTGTGGGCTTGTCTACTTCACACAACCAATGCTCACCTAGTGTTGTTGAATGCCATTGCGGGCTGCCAATGGTTGAGCACACTTCGTGGACTCCCTAGAACCGTAGGAGGAGATTTTATGGATGTGGTCTATATCATCTAGTCGATCCTCTAAGTGGGTGCATTGCATTTAGTTGGAAGGATCTTGAAATGTGCATAAGATCAAAGCTGATTATCCCTAGTTTGCTACAAGCAAAAGACTCATTGGAGGCTCAAGTGATGAGGCTCAGTAGACTGGAATATGAGCAGAGGAGTCAAGCTACTGATGTTGAGAGGCTTGGTGAAGAGGTGCAAAGGTTAACTTAAGTGATTCTGAGGTATATGCAATATGCTATAGCGGAATTAAGATACAGGTGAAGCAACGCAAAACTTAAAAATAATGCAAAGCAAGAATTAGAAGCAAGTAAAGGAAGTAAGACAAGGCATATCACAAACACAAAAAAATTATAGTGGTTCGGTGCAACCCCATGCCTACATCCTCTCTCCAAGCTCCTCTCGAGAATTCGACTATAATCAGTCCGATTATAGCATGATTGTTTTACCCGAGCTTACAATCAAATCCAATTGGTTTTTCGGGATCACCAATCAAAACCTTTACGCCGATTGTTTTCTGGGCTCATAATCAAATCTAGTTGGTTTTCCAGGATCACCCCAACCAAAACATTTACAGTGATTGTTTTTCGGGCTCACAATCAACACAATTGGTTTTCTAGGTTCACCAATCAAAATCTTTACAAATTCGATTTCGGGCTTGGACAGGCCTAACCCTAAGTTTCTTTCCCTTAAAGAAACTTGTAAAGAAAACAAGATACAGAAGATAATAAGTTTCAGAACGAATAAAACCGAAAAGTAGAACTCTTTTATGTGCGGAGAAGTTGCCGATGAGTTGCTCAAATGATGCTTCAACTTTTCTTCTTGATGCTTGAGAGGATGTGGAATATGATGGAGATGATCATTCTTGAAAGGCCACTAAATTCTGTGCATAAATCTCTCTTTTCTCCCTTTCCAAGGATATTCAATAATGCGCTCAATAAATGAAGTGTTTTTCCTTTCAATCCACTTGTCCTTGCTTCCCAAATGTTTCTTCTTGCTCTTAATAAGCTTGGAAGTTGTTGGAGAACGAGTTTTCGCCATTGGGGGGCTTTGGACTAGCCCTTGGAGCCAAAATCTAGTTGTTGGAGGAGTGCATAAAACTAGCTGTTATTGCTGTTCCCATGCCAGGAGTCGACTTGAATTCTTCAGGAGTCGACTCGCTCTCAGGGTTTGAAAATCTTGCGTTCTGTCTTTCTTGAGAGAGTCAGCTCACCTTCTTCATGAGTCGACTCGACTTGTAGGGGTCGACTCGAGCTCTTCAAGGATTGACTCGAGTAGGGTCCCAAAAATGCAGTCTTCTATCTTTTTTAATAGAGTTGACTCTTGCCTGTCATGAGTCGACTCGAGCCCGTGCCAGTCTGCTCCAACCATGTTAGAGTCGACTCTTCCCCTGGGGTCGACTCCATCAAGTCAGAAACTTGAAAAATCCTCTTTGAATTGCTTTGACTGAGCCTCCTTTAGGGGATTTGACCGTTGGATAAAATCTTTATTTTAAGCACTTGGAAAATCCTACATTCATCCTTGAAACACATGATTAGAATCATAATTACTTAAAGTTCGGTAATCATCAAAATCAATCATAGAGTCAACAATCTCTTTCTTTTTGATGATGACAAAATTTTGAATATATGCACAATAAAAACATATAATATGTTTCAATTAATTTATCAGTATGAATTATGAAGTAAATAACTAAGCACTGGTAAGCATATACTTCATGAATGTTTCAATAAAGTTTTCACCAAAATTTAATTCATACATACACTCATTTCATGTGATTGATTTAAGCAAGCAAATGAGCATTTCAAGCAATTCAAGCATGTGACAAACTCAAGCATTTCAAGCATATACTCAACATATCGTACTCTCCCCCTTTTTGATAGCATCAAAAAGTGCGAGGGAAAGATTTAGAGAAAATCATCAAAATCAACTCAAATCAATTCCGAAAAACTTGTATCAAATTCAGATTTTATAACTTCTCCCCATTTTTTTTGAAAGTATTAAAAATTTGCAACCAATTTAGATTAAGGCAAACAAAATTTCTTCCCTTCAATTTTGAACAATATAGATTCGAAACCACTTCTCCCCATTTTGGAATGATAAAATGAAATGAGTAAATTATTAAATTCAGCTTGAAACTTGCTTTGAGCCCCCCCCCCCCCAAAAAAAAAAAAAAATCAAGAAAGATAGAGCTTTTCAATGCTGATGATTTTGAATAGATCATTCAAAGCAAATCATAAGATATATATAATTTTTCAAAACTCATCTCTTCCTTTTCTTAAAGAGTATCAATCAATTCATTTAGAAAAGGTTTCGATTATCTTAGCTTGCCTCAAACGACATTATATTAAGAATATATCTGAGCAAAGTAAACTTGAGACAAAACAATCTTTTTTTTTTTTGGTGCCAAAAGATAAAACAAAGAAGTAGAAGACAAAAATAATCTATTTGATACCATTTGTGAAAATTCACTTAAGGATAAATTTCTTGATACCAATTGCTTTGAAAATCAAATCAAAAAGCAACTTTTCTGAAAATTTCTCTTGATACTACTTAAAAGATACCACTTGAAGATTTAAAAAGAACAATTTTAAAATTCATTTTACAAAGTGATCATTTGGAGCAAAATATTTTTCAAATTCTGCTTGATACATATAAATTTTCAAAAATGATGATAAGTTAAAAACATGCAAAGTATGAATAAACAAGATCATATGGAAACTTAGGTATAAATAAACTATCAAGTCAAGCAACATACAACTGCCTATTAATGATTTCTTATGAGGTTCAAAAATCATTTCTCAAAGATTTTCACTTGGAGTAAAACAATTTTCAAGATTCACCTTGATACAACATATAGGACCGCAGCCTTAACTTAAAATTTTTCAACTTGATTGTCAAAAAGTGATGATAGAATCAAATTATGTAAAATATGACCGAACTCATCAAAATCACATCAATGCTCAAATGAAGATAAGCAGGATATGAATATTCATCAATGATTAAGTTTAAAAATTCATTTCTCTTGTTAATTTTGATTTCTCCCCTATTTTTAATGTTAATGTCAGAAAATTAACTTTTCTTAATTCTCGCCCTTTTTCTTCCAAATTAAGCACATTTAATTAATTTAAACAAGCAATCATTTCTCTCCCTTAGTTTTAAAAACAAGGAATATATTGAATCAAACAGATAAGTATAGAAATCAAACAAACAACATCAAACATATTGAATTTTCATGAAAGATCAAATTTTTTCATTGATTGCCAAAAACTTGATTACAAAGATGATTAAAACATGAAGATCATACAAAATGTATATCGGCTATCTCTATCAAAAGTGGATTGCTAGGGTCACTATAGCTCAAAAGAAAGAATCCTAACATCCTATGAGAATAGTTTAGGGTGATCCAAGGATGAAGGTCCAAGATGAGAGGGTGAGGGTGGTCTAGCATCTCCAGGTGATTGTCTCTGAGCATCAGCCTTCGCAGAAGTGATCGTCCAGATCATCCTCATAGTCTCCTCTCTGAGTAGTGATAAAGCCTCTGAAGTGAATCTCTGTATCTCTGCACTGACCACAGCAATAATCCTCGTGGAGACTCTCTTAACAAGCAAGTCCTCGTCCAATCCAACAAATGGTCGATTTGAGCTCTCTAGATCATCGATTTGTGGCGGTGGAGTTGTCTCCTCAATCTGCTCTGCTTGAACTATTGCCTCCTTGGATTTGATGTCTGCAATCAGCATTGCTGTAGGAGCCTCATCATCAACATCATCTCTGTCCAATCTGATTCCAAGATCCCAACCCTGAACTTTATATTTCCAAAGAATTTTTGAACTAGGTTCGGGTAGGTCAAGACATCAAGTTGTTGCCTAGATGAACAACCTAAGAGGGTGGGTGAATTGGATTTTCAAAAACTTTTTCAGATTAGCAAGTGTACATACAGAACAAAAATATTCATTTGCTGAAAATGCAGTGATTAAATGTGTAGAAAATGATTGTAGCTAATAAAGAGAATCACATACACACAAAGCCACAAAATTTTTATAGTGGTTCAGTGTCAAACCTAACTCCTACATCTACTCTTCAAGCTCCCACTTGAGATTTCCACTATAATCACCAAGATTACAGCAAGATTGTTTTACCCGAGCTCACAATCTAAATCCAGTTGGTTTTGTGGGCTAACCAATCAAAATCTAACCCCAAGTCACTCCTAGGCTTATACAAATCCAATTCAAGGCTTGGATGAGCCTATCTCCTAAGTTTCAACCTTTTTGAAATTTGAAAGTGCAGAAATTTAAAGACAAACAAACTCCTTGAAGAGCTGATTTGAAGCTTTGATGCACAAGCTAAGATGTTGGAGGGCTTTTGCAATGAATGTTTTCTTCCTTCACTTGAGAATGCCTTGATTGCACAGCTGGTTGAGTGGTTGAACAGCAATGAAGGCTCTTTAAAGCTCATTGGTTGGACTGCATAGAATTTTTGAATTGTTTCTGATGTTTCCCACTTTCTTGTATATATATCTTGTGTTCCAAAGCTTTTATATGGTCTTAGGAGCCTTTTAATCCAAGTTAAGAACTCCAAAAACATGTTTGTAGCCATTGGAATGCCAGAAAAAGCCGTTTAGAACTGTCAGAGACTCAGATGGCATCCAGACAACGAAAGTTCCTCTTGGTTGCAATTGACTACTTCACCAAATGGGTCGAGGTTGAACCCCTGGCAAAAATTACTGCAGCTAAAGTATAAGACTTCGTTTGAAAGTCGATTGTTTGCAGATTTGGCCTACCTCGAACCCTTATAACAGATAATGGGCGGCAGTTTGCTGGGGCAAAATTTGCTGAGTTCTGTGAAGACCTAAACATCTCACACAATTTCACCTCAGGAGCTCATCCTCAGGCAAACAGCGAAGCTGAAGTAACCAACATGACATTATTGCAAGGCATCAAAGCCAGACTTGAAAAAGCGAAGGGAACTTGGGCAGACGAGCTCTATCACGTATTCTGGGCATACCGAACTACCAAAAGATTGCCGACTGGAGAAACCCCGTTTGCCTTGGCCTTCGGAACAGAGGCGGTCATCCCAATTGAGCTCAAAATCCCATCGGCACGAGTTGTGGCTTTTAATGAACAACGCAACTCGCAAGAACTCAGTGCTAACCTCGACTTGCTGGAGGACAAATGGGAAGAAGCTCGAGTTCGGATGGCTACTTACAGACGGAAGATGGCCCGATATTACAACTCTAGAGTCAGAGACAAGGTATTCAGAGTGGGGGACTTATTGCTTCGACAAGCGGCCGTTTCACAGCCTCAGAACCAAGGAAAGCTCGCCCCAAATTGGGAAGGATCCTACAAAGTCAAGTAGGTTGTCCGGCTTGGGACATATTACTTGAAGGAGCTTGGAGGAGCCGACCTACCCCGACCATGGAACTCGAAAAATTTGAGGATGTATCATCAATGACTTTGTTGCAATAAAATCCCTTTACTTTAGCATCTCAGTTCTTGTTGCAAAATTGTAATGACAGGAAAAGCATTGCCGAACTTCGCCGCACGATAAAAATAATTATGTCAGGAACAGGAGAACCTCATCCTGACACAAGATGAAGATCTCGTTAACCTAAGATGAGAGGAGGGGAGAGACCCTTTCAATGGCCCTTACATGCCTCTACAGCCTTGTTAGGAACAGGAGGAGAACCTCGTCCTAACATGAGCAAAGCGAAGATCTGGTTAACCTAAGACGAGAGGAGGGGAGAGGGCCTTCAAATGGCCCTTGCGTGCCCCTACAGCCCTGTTAGGAATTGGAGGAGAACCTCGTCCTAACATGAGCAAAGTGAAGACCTCGTTAACCTAAGACGAGAGGAGGGGAGAGGCCCTTCCAATGGCCCTTGCGTGCCCCTATAGCCCTATTAGGAATAAGAGGAGAACCTCGTCCTAACATGAGCAAAGCGAAGACCTCGTTAACCTAAGACAAGAGGAGGGGAGAGGCTCTTTCAACGGCCCTTGAGTGCCCCTACAGCCTTGATAGGAACAGGAGGAGAACCTTGTCCTAACATGAGCAAGACGAAGGCCTTGTTAATCTAAGATGGGTAGAGGGGAGAAGCCCTGTCAGCAACCCATATACATATCCCCCTACGACTGCGTCAAGAACGAAAAAGAGAACCTCGTCCTAATTTAGGTCTCCAGTTCGGTAACTATAACAATCATCCCAGAAAAAACGAAGTAAAGAAAATGAAGGTCATTGACGAGCATTGAACTCGCATGAGACGAGAGATAATGAGAAAAGGTATTACTTCATTGAAAACAAAAGATCATTACAAAGAAAAGGTAAAGGTGGAGGTCTACAAGATCAGTTACAAAAAAAATAAAAAAATAAAAAAAGAGAGAAAGAGAAAAAGGAGAAGAAGACCTAAGTCCTAAGAGGGGTCAGATCCCTTAGACTTCGGGCTGCTGGCCATCACTATGGACTCCTTTAAATGGGTGACCTCTTCCTTGAGCTCCCTTCGCCTCATCATATTATCGCAAAACATCCTATCGGCCCGATGGTAGTTTTCCTTTGATGCCTGCAACCTCTTCCTTAGAACTTCTGACTCAGCCTCTGCATCCTTCACGGCTTGCTGCTCGCAAGTCAGCTGGAGCTTCAATCGTTGAACTTCGGCCCTTTCTATCTCGATCGACTCCGAGAGCTCGTCGACGATCCTTTTTAAAGAGGCAATCTCCTTTGACTCCCTTCTTGTACCGGCTTGGTAGAGTCGCTTTTAGAGTCGAGCTACTTCATTGTTAGCAGTGTGAAGCTTTTGCTCTAATGACGATATCCTCCCACTCCAATCCAATCGATAAGATTGATGGGCAAGCTCGGTGTCGTGCAATTGCTTCTGGAGTGCAGAGAATCTCTGGGACCAATTCCAATTCCTACCGGGCCTTGTCGGAAGACCACGGCGAACTCCCTTCCAACAATTGGATTTTCTCCTTCGCCGCGTTAAGATCAACCTCAAAGGAACTGATCTTCGCCGTCAGTGCCCAAGACTTGTCACCGGCACTTTTCTTGAGCTCTTCTAATTCCCTCTCGAAGTTGTCTTTTCGAATGCTAAAACTTGTAGAGTCCTCCCTATGCAATTTTTGGAGGTGGGTGACTTCAATCATCACCTTTGAAGCGTTCTTTCGGGACCTCTGGAGCTCATCCTCAGTCTTCTTTAGCTTCTTTTTCAAATGATGAACTTTTTTTTTTTCAAATTTCTAATCATTGATTTTAAAGGAACTTTCTGAGACAGCGGATCGGCATCGATCGGGGACTGCATCCAACACAAAAATGCTCAAAGGTATTGACAAAAAGAAGTTTGCTTTCATTTAACCAAAAGTTCTTAAGTACAGAGCAAAAAAAAAGAAGAAAAAATACAACTACTTGAGGTTCTCAACCTCGGAAGGGACGGCGGCAGACGGGGTCGGGGCGCTCTTGGCTGCTTTCGATTCCTAAGCAGGCCTGGGCGCCTCCATGGTGGGTTCGGATGGACTAGGGGCAGGCTCAGTAGGAGATGGGTTGGCCGTGGCGTCGGACGGCCCCGCTTCTTCACTAGGGTCCTTTTCCAAAAAGTCGAGATCAAGCTCGGTGAATTTTTGGGCCACTCTACCTTCGTAGAGTTCGAAGCCCTTGATGAACGCCTGCTGGCCAAATGCGACGTTCAATTTCCTCATTTTAGAAGAGGCCTTGAACTCTTCCGCGGCCCGGATCGCCGCCTCCAAGATTGACTTGGCCTCTCGGGCCTCCAGTTCGGCGACTTTGCTCTCGGCTTTCTTCCTCCGCTCCTCCAGAGCCAGCACAACCTTCAGTCCGGCAAAGACAAACTCCTTTTGGAGCGCACCCTGGAGGCTCTTGATTTAAGCCGCCTTCTCCCTTGAGAAGCGTTCTATCTCGGCGGCCTTCTCCGCTTGGAAACGACCAAACTCAGCTTGAAGCGCTTCCACCTCCTGGCGGTGCGCCCTTTCGAGTTGGGCGAGTATTTGGTGACCGAACCGCCACAAGCAAATAATGTTGAGATAGAAGAAGAAAAGCTAAAAAAGAAACATGATAAAGTAGTTACCTTGAGGAAGGTAATTGCGCCTGGTTGAGATCGGCCATGCGGTCCACCACCTCGGGCAAGGCGAACCTATCGATTAGGTCTCGAACTATGTCCGGATTATCAAAAGGATCCTCTCCCTGCTCATCACCACTGTCACTGGGCTCGCTAGGACGAGCCTTGCGAACCACCTTCACGACAATGGTATTCTTCTTCTTGTCGTCCCCTCTTTTCGTCTTGGTAGGGGGCTCCGACACCTGTTCTCCTACGGGGAGGCTCGAGGATGTAGGGGGCTGGGGGTCCGCACCTATAGCACCGACGTTGGTGGTTGGAGGAACTTCGGCGCCCGAGGCAACTTCGGGGGCGATCGTAGGGATGTTTGGAACCTCGGAGCTCGGGGCGCCAGCGTTCGCCCTTTTTGAGCTTCCACCTGAGGCCTTCCCTTTCCTTTTTTGGGCGTAGAGACCCTTGGTCAGCATCCCTACGGCTTTAGTATCCATCTCTGCAACAAAGGAAAGGTCGTAATCAGCCAAAATGGATCCAAAGTCCTATAAGGGTTCGGGAGTAAAAAGTATACCGGTGGGGTCGAGAGGGCTCAGGCCTAGGTTGAACAAGGTCCGCTCTTTTAGAAGGTCGGGAAGAAGAGGAGCTCGGTATGCCTTAAAGCTTATTGGAAGAATCTAGGTCGACTCTATTTAGGCTAGGAGCTCAGCAAACTGATTCCCTAAGGAAGCCCCAAGGAGGGAGATCTAGCATTAAGGTAGGACAGTGCACGAAGAAGTACTTTTCCTTCTAGTTATGAATGGAAGAAGGAGCACCTTTTAGTAGCCCTTCCTTACCGAACTGGGGGGAAAAGTACCACCAGTCCTTTGCGGAAGGATGGCGTTTGAAGGTGTCGAAATTTTTAAAGAGGAAGACAGTTGGGCGAACCTCGGCTAAGTGGCAAAGAGAAAGGAATCCGATTACGAACCTAAAGGAGTTCGGTACTACGGAAGCAAGGGAGATGTTCAGAAAACGAAAAAGTGCAACTACGAAAGGAGAGAGTGGAAGTCGAAGATCGGCGCGCAAAGCTTTGAGGTACAGGCAAAATTGATCGGCCGGAGGGGAACTAACTTGATCACCTGATCTGAGAAGTTCGAGGTCATACTCCTGGGGGATCCCGTACTGAATCCTAATTAAGAAAAGGTCATTCGGGGTTAGGACACAAGGAATGGTATCTGGAATGAAAGGCTGATAGGGCATACTCCTAGGCTCGACCTCTGCTAAGGGGATGGGGTCTAAGAAGGTCGGACTGGACGAACTCCAAGAATCGATGGATTGAGAAGTTCCAGAGGACATCTGGATCGAAATCAACCCAAGAAAAACCTTCAAAAAATAGGTAAATGAAGTGCAGAAACTTCTATAGAGAAACTGAAAGAACAAGAAGCAAAAGATGCAGGAGTAATCAAAAAGAAGGGTTGTGGAGCTGCCTAAGTCGATTGAGAAGGGCAAGGAGACGATGAGCACGATGAAAATCGAGCGGAAGAGCGCCTGGGACCAGAGACAATGTAGAAAGAAGCCAGGACTCTCGGACGAGAGGAAGATGAGAACCAGGGGAAGAAGAAGACTTAGATGAAATGAGTTCCGGAGGAGGAAGGGGGACTTAAATAGCTAGGAGGAGCCCGAGGCAGTTATGATTACAGATCTCCCCCAGCCGTTCTTCATACGACGTGTCCCACTCATCATGGCAGAGTGGCGACGGGCAGAGCCTTTATTGCGCCGTACCTGAGGCAATATTTTGGCGGGAGTTTCGAAAGGCTGTCTTCTCAAAATCACTTCATAATTAAAGAAGTTTCAGCGCTAGCATGAAAATCGCCAAAACTTTTCGCCTGGTGGGCGCAAAACCCGGGATTGGACTTCGATAGTCGCTTTTTTATTTCCTTCGAATTTCAAACTCGGGAGTAGGGGGCTATTGTTGTGGATAAACCCCGCTCCTACCGAAGTTCGATTTGGCATTCGGCTAAAAGGTATTTACGATCGTGGAAGAACTCCAATCACGGCTTCAATAACCTCCGAAACGGTCAACCTTCCAGCAGAACTCCCTCCGAACTATTACTCTGCCAGTCGAACTCCTTCCAAATTTCTCCTCCAGACGGACTTCTCTGCCAGTCGAACTTCTTCCGAACTTCTCCGCCAGACGAACTCCTTCCGGACTTCTCCAGGCGGACTTCTCCGTCAGTCAAATTTCCTCCGAACTCCAGACGAACTTCTCCGCCAGTCGAATTCCCTTCAGACTTCTCCTCCAGTCACCCCGAAGACTCTGTTGATAGAATTTCTTTCGGACTCCTCTCGACTACCCAAAAGAACTCTTCCAAGAAGAACTCTCTGTTACCAGAAGGACCTCAGCATCTAATCTTGATACAACGAATATCAGTCAAGGCACGGTTAATCTTGAGGGCGTCGGACCCACTCTGGAACTACTGTAACTAGAGGTTCTTCACCGCCCCTAGTCGATCTATTCGAACTTCAACTAATAAAATTCAACAAACTAGCACGTCGTGACAAACGACCACTCATCCTCCATAACAAACTCCACGTGGCCTTGAACAACCCACTATCAGGCGGTTACGACTGTCACCATCAGTTTGTTACCGGCTCCACTTATATAAGAGATCCTCCAGATACGCTTTTTCTCTTAAGCTCTCATTTTCTTTTCCAAACTCTGCTCAAAATTTCTCTGAGTACTCCATTTTTGTTGGTCGGAAGAGCTGACTTGATCGTTGGAGGGTCTTGCTGGAGCCACCACCCCGACTTTGGACAAGGCTTGTTTTGCAGGTCATCGACGATGACCTCGTCCTCTCCAACTTTAGCCTCAAATTTGGCATCAACTATATTTCGCACCAACAGCATGCATTAACCCCGTACAACCAAGCCCATTTTGCATTGCGTTCTTGGTTATTTCATCTTTCAATTAGTGGACACCCTTAAATGTCATGTACAAGGCAACTTGAGGGTCTTAATATCAACAACAGGTACGAAGTCATGCCTTGGATCTTCTCATCATCTGAAACCCTAAGACTCTATACCTCACCATTGGGTGTATAATCAGACTGCACATCTTCTACCATTAGGCTTTCATACCACTCAACCCCCCTTGTAGGTCACCTCCAAATTCCTCTTCACCTCATGATCCACATAGGCATGATAGATTTCATCTTCATCATTGTCACTACTAGACTGGTATCCCATTTCTTTGTCACTATCACCCATTAGATAGTCATCATTCTTTGTTGAGTCATCCTCATTCACGTAACCTAGGTATTCACCCTTATAATCACCTTTCCTATCATCACCATGATATTGCTGCTCCTCCCCTACATTACCCCCTAGTTGCTTCGTATTCTCATCCATCACACCCTCATCCCTCACACTCTCTACTTGGTGCCCATCTACCTTATCTTCATCTACCTTTTAAGTAATAGTGGTGTATTTTACCAGAGCATTGGTTGGAGGGTTAGGGATTTCTTCTTCACATTATTCAATAATTTTTGCCTTTTTTTAAGGAATTCCAAATTGTTCAACATAGATTTCCACCTTTATGCTAGGGGGGAGCTTAGGAGCACATATTAAATACATCCCTGTCGATCTTCAAGGCCACTAAACCATTGTCTAAATCCTTATTAAGAATCCTAAACCAATAAGTCATAGACGACTCTTCTTCTAATTAGTCCACCATGTTATCTATAGCTAGCAAAGGTAATTTACCAGGGTGGCTGTAATCCTAGCAATCAACCATACCATCTAGATATTTTTTTGTCTTGGTTTATCCACAAAAAAACCACTATGATGGAATTCTATTGTAAAGTAGTCATAACCAGGATACAAGTCTACATGGTAACAGAAGCAAGATAAGTTCAGCCAGTAACAAAGTAAGCAATGAAAGAATAAGTGCCCTACAAACCAATTACATTTGTGATGTAACGGGACTTTTCTGTATTATTTCCAACTCATGTAATGACATTTATTCTGATATCAATAAAATGAGGCATTTGATTCATCATTTCAGTTGCATCTTTTATATTTAAAGATTATGATGAACCCCAAAGATTAGGGCAATGGTCACCATGGTATCTTATGCACATGAGCCCATATTTTTGGTTCATACTCAATTATGATATTAGGTCATGAATGGGATGTTCTGGATATGGTCAAGTGTGTATGAAGGTTGTGAATAGGTCAACAAGAAATCGATCACTCGTATTAAGAGAAGATGACATCCTATGTATTTTTATCTATGATAACTCAGTAAGACTTTGGCCAGAGCAAAATGAAGATTAGATAGGGCTTCTAATCCTTCATTAGAGTTATCACTAATTGATGGAGGATCGACATGAATAAGAGCTTGAGTTTAATATTTATCCATACTCATAAACATATTTGGGATGTAGGATGATCAAGGGATTGAATTGCACGGGTACTTGCCACTGAAGGGTATATTTGGTATTTTAATCAAATTCCATATCTTCTGGGTAGTTATGATACGTTGCTAGACGTCAATCTTGACTTGTGGGTTTTGATTGAATTAATGAGATTAATTCGATCCTCAATTAGATGGTTCTTCTAATTGGTGAAATTGGGTTGGCATTAACCCTAATTGGTTAAGATTGAGTTCAATCGGATTAGATTAAAATGCACCTAGGCCCACTGCTGGCTAGATATGGAGCCCAATGGGTCACACACATAAAGAAATTGGTCAAGAATTAATTTTAGGGTCATTGGATCCTAATTGGATGGCTAATTGGTATGCTAGCGTATGTTGGCTAACCTAATTCCTTGCCAAATCGATTTTGGCTTGAATCCTTGCTTTTTGGCTAACCAATTTTAATTTAATTTGAAATATGGTTGAGCCATAAGGGCTACCCATCGGATGGGTGCCACGTGGCATTTAATGTGGATTCATCTCGAAGAGTCCAAGGCGCCATAAACTCCTCTCTCCATGTTGACGCCACTTAATATGGCGTATGATATTTTATGGTGTAGAGAAGGACCAAGAGTCCTTCTGTATTGGGGCATTGACTAGGTAAACGCCCCTTTCAGAGTCCCTCTCTCTTAAGGTGCCTACAATATTTGACCAAGTCAAATATAGTGGGCGTAGCATATTATTCTTCCAGGAAAAACTACGTGAAACATTGCATAGTTTTAGATATTTGGTGCTTTGGAGTCCTGCATGAAGGCTCTTAGTTTTTTGCTTAAACCAGATAATCTTTCACCTTATCCATGCCATATCAGAAGAAAATTCAAAGAAAATTTGGAATAAAAAATGGGGAGTCGTATATACGACGTTATAGAGGCAGAAATCAGTTTTTACATGCCTTCAAGAGTCCCTCTTCATTAAGGGACTTATCTGTTCCCTTGATAAGCCTTTTTAATGGTTGATAAGTGCTTGGAATGGGTGTTATTGGCGCCATCTGAATCTATAAATAGGATACAGATGAGAGGTGTCGGGCATTCCAATTCAGTGGCTTGTCTTAAGATTCTTCCTCCCTTTCTTTTATACAAGGTATTGGTAAGACAAGGAGTCTTC
This sequence comes from Cocos nucifera, assembly GCA_006176705.1. NCBI lineage: Eukaryota > Viridiplantae > Streptophyta > Magnoliopsida > Arecales > Arecaceae > Cocos > Cocos nucifera. Next base: position 32,545 of record QRFJ01007826.1, read on the forward strand.
CTTTAGACAAGGTCTTATCCAATACAAGGAGTCTTAATTAAGACAAGTGTTAGGAAGAATATTTAAGAGGGCTAAGAGAGATTAAAATGGAAGAATAGATTAGAGAGAAGAAGGGAGAAGGAAGGCCAAGAAATTCTAGTGCAGAATTCAGCAAGGCATCAAAAGGAATTACTCTTGAAGTTAATTCCTTTGTGGATTACCGTTGGAGGGCGAACACGTGGGCACCTCGTGGAAATAATTCATCACCAAATCAGATTATTAAATGTATGTTATTTAGTTATATACCTTATACTTGTATGTGATCGAATTACATCAAGGTTGGTCCTAGGGTTCAGGGTTTGATAGATCAAATTTTTGAAATCCAATGCTTCCGCCATATCAATCAAACCCTATCGTGGTATCAGAGCAACACCTTGGATGATTCAATCATATACATGAAAGCTTTTAATTATGAATATTCATGCTGATGCTTTTTGTCTTGTAATATGATCATCTTCATATTATTATAATTTTTATTTTTGCAACTTGATATAATGTCTTAGATAAAGATATTAAAATGTATGTTGCACTCATTCATCATTCTGATTATAAGGTTGTCCTAGCATAATCGACACTCATCCGTTGTACTTAAGGTTGTCCTAGAATGATGAATATGTAATGTTTCATATGGCACATCATATAAATTCATGTATTAAAGTTTTTAAGGATGTGCATGAGATCTTTAAAGCCCTCTTAAAATTATATTAAGTCATAGCGTTAAAGATCAAAAGGCAAATTCATTCTTGATATAAATTGGTCAATTGGTGTCTAGGAAAGTGGTTCCGGGAAGGTAAGGAGAACGCAGTTTAATAATTGGGTCCATTCCTTACCTGTCCAATTTTAATTGGTGTCTAAGGCAATAATGGGGGGCCTCCCACCTCTCTCCCACTTACCTGGCCAATTTGATTCAATTGAAGTCTTGAAATTGGAAATGCATATCGATCAAAAACACTATAAAATGCCTTCCTTCATGCTAAGATGATTATTATTTTACGAACCATAGAAGTTTGTTCTGTCATCCACAAGACTTATCTTAGGGATTGATATAATAATATCTTGGTGCATTTAAAATGCTTATGGTATATTTGATTTATTATTGTTTTGTTGTGCGATCCACAAGAGCAATATTATTTTCAAATATGACCATATGGAAATGAAGGGTTCGACTTAACTTAAACATTATAGTTTGTTGTGCTATCCACAAGACTATAAATATTTTAGAGGCAGGTTATATTGAGAGTTGCTTGGAAATGCAATTGGATAGATTTTTCTACCTTTGAACTTATTGAAGTTTGTTGTGCTATCCACAAGACTTAAGGGATAAGGATCTCAACCCCACTAAGAAACTGGTTTCGGATTTTCTAGCATACATAGGGAGGGCTATGTTATATGGTAAAATAGTGGGAGTAATAACTAGAATAAAAAACCTCATCTAGTTAAACATGTCATCATTGAGTGGTTTGCTTATATTAGTGTTCTTATTTAATGTAGATTAAAATATCTGCATAATGGCTTCTTCACTCTCATTGCGATGCATCCTTAATACAAATAAATTGACCGGTCCCAATTACGTGGACTGGTTGAGGAACTTGCGTATAGTGCTTGCACAAGAGAAGTTATCTTATGTTCTAGATACTCCTGACCTAGGGCCAGTCAGAGAAGATGCTTTAGAGGAGAAGTCCACATATAAAATGTGGCAAAATGACAGTACGACTGTCAAGTGCATCATGTTGGCCTCCATGAGTAATGAATTATAGAGGCAACGTGAAAGTATGGATGCTTCCTTTATATTGCTCAATCTAAAGGAGCTTTATAGAGAATAGAGCCGAGCTGCTAGGTATAAATTATCTAAGCAGTTATTCTGGGCTCAGATGACTGAGGGAACTTCGGTTCAGAACCATGTATTGAAACTGATTGACTTAATCATAAGATTGGGTCAATTAGGTTTTACCATGGATGCAGAGCTCAGTCAGGATCTCATATTGCAGTCTCTCCTTGACTCCTAGTTTGTTGTGAATTATCACATGATAAATTGGATACTACCCTGCCATAGCTGCTAAATATGTTAAAAGTAGTAGAAAATCACATCAAGGGAGAGAAAGGTCCACTTCTGCTGGTGGACAAGAAAAGGACTAGCATGAAGGATTCAAAGAAGAGAAATAAGTTGAACCCTAAAAGAAGCACCTTCAAGAAGAAGGCAAAGAATGTCCCTGCAGACATGACTTGTTATTATTGCGGCGAGACGGGACATTGGGAGAAGAATTGGAAGAGTTATCTTGCAAAATTAAAGGAAAATACAGTATAAAAGGGTATGTACATGATACATATAGTATTTTTGTTAAGTACTTCAACCAGTAATTCATAGGTATTGGATACTGCATGTGGTTCTCATATATGCAATTCTTTGCAGCGGTTACAGAGAATTAGAGGGTTGAAGAAAGATGAGTTCAAGTTGTTCGGCGCTAGCAGAGAAACCATCTCTGCAGATGCTGTGGGGACTTACCTATTGAAGCTGCCAACTGGAAGAATCTCGAATTAGAAGAATGATATTATATGCCCAATGTAATAAGAAATATTGTATATGTACCCCTTTTTTTACAAAATAATTATCAAATAAAATTTATGAGCACATGTTGCTCTATTTTTCGTACAAATGAATTTGTTTTAATGGACATTTTAATAATGGTCTTCTGATTTTGTCACTTAATGAAAATATACTTTGTATTGGTAAAAATATGAAAAGGAAGAGAGAAGACATTAATATGTCATTTTTCCGGCATTGCTGTCTCGGTCATATTAGTGAGTCAAGGATCAACAAGTTATACTAAGAGAAATTCTTTGAACCCTATGATTATGAATCATATGGGACTTGTAAATCTTGCCTCATAGGAAAAATGACCAAGTCTCCATTCTCTGGACATGGAGAGAGGGCAAATAAGTTATTGGCCTTAGTACATTTAGATGTATGTGGGCCAATGACAACTCAAGCTAGAGAAGGGTATTCCTATTTTATCACATTTATTGATGACTTATCAAGATATGGATATATGTATCTTATGAAACACAAATCCGAGACTTTTGATAAGTTTAAGAAATATCAGAAGATGGTCGAAAATCAAACTGGAAGAAGTATTAAAGTCCTTCAATTTGATCGAGGTGGAGAATACTTATCCAGTGAGTTTCTTGATCATCTTAAGGAAAAAGGGATTCTCTCTGAATGAACATCTCCTTATACACCATAATTAATTGGTGTAGTAGAAAGAAGAAATCATACACTTATGAAAATGGTACGGTCCATGATATGCTACGTTGATCTTTCAATATCCTTTTGGGGATATGTCCTAGAAACTGCTGCTTATTTCTTAACAGAGTGCCTTCTAAGTCTATTCCTAGCACTCCATATGAATTATGGAATGGAAGGAAGCCTAATCTTAAGTATCTTAAGATATGGGGCTGTCCAACGTATGTTAGGAATATTTTTGGACATAAGCTAAGTGCAAGATCAGATAAATATTTGTTTGTAGGATATCCTAAAGAAACTACAGGATATTATTTCTACTACCCTACTGAACAAAAGATATTTGTCAGTAGGCATGCCATATTCTTGGAGGAGTTCATCCAAGAAAAAGACAGTGAGAGGAATATTGAACTTAAGGAAGTTTAGGACCTACAAACTGATCCAAAAATATCTAATCAAAGTCCTCAACCAGATGTACCTAAGGATGAGGTGCATCCACGATATACCCCTCTCCATAGGTCAGAGAGAGTGTGTCATGCATCTCTAAGATATGGTTTCGTTATAGGAAATGATAATGAGGTAAATATTATTCAAGATGATGATCCATTGACCTATTCTGAAGCCGTTATGAGTAAGGACTCTGACAAATGAGTAGATGCAATGAAATCTAAAATGGACTCTATGTATTCCAACCAAGTTTGGACTTTGGTTGATGCATCAGAGGGTGTAAGCCCTATAGGGTGCATATGGGTCTTCAAGAAGAAAATCGGAGCAAATGGCCAAATTGAAACCTACAAAACTAGGTTGGTGGCAAAAGGTTTTAGACAGAAACAAGGAATTGATTATGATGAAACCTTTTCACCAGTGGCTATGCTAAAGTCTATAAGGATTTTACTTGCTATAGCAGTATACTATGATTATGAAATCTGACAGATGGATGTCAAGACTGCTTTCCTTAATGGTAACCTTGAGGAAGAGGTCTATATGACTCAGCCAGAAGGGTTCGTCGTCGGTAGGAGGCCGAATTAAGTATGCAGACTTAAAAAATCCATTTATGGATTAAAGCAAGCTTCAAGAAGTTGGAACATCTGATTTGATATGATAGTTAAAGAATTTGGCTTCATAAAAAAATGTGGATGAACCATGTATATATAAGAAGGCTAGCAGGAGTGCCATAGTCTTCTTGGTTTTATATGTCGATGACATATTACTTATTGGGAATGATATCCGAATGCTTCAGTCAGTTAAGACTTGGCTATCAAATAAGTTTTTTATGAAAGATTTGGGTGAAGTGTCCTATATTCTTGGAATAAAGATCTATAGAGATATATCTAATAGGATGCTAGGCTTGTCCTAATCTAGGTACATTGACTTAGTATTGAAGAGATTTAACATGGAGGGAAGTAAAAGAGGTTACTTACCCATAAGTCAAAGCATATGTTTCTCTAAGAAGATGTCTCTCAAGACATCAGAAGAAAGAGAAAGAATGAAGTCGATCTCTTATCCTTCGGCAGTAGGATCGATTATGTATGCCATGTTATGTACTAAACCTGATGTGGCTTATGCTTTAGGCATAGTCAGCAGATATCTGGCTGATCCAGGAGAAGATCATTGGAAAGCTGTGAAAAACATTCTTAAGTATCTGAGAAGAACTAAAGATGTTTTTCTGATTTATAGAGGGTCTGAGTTAAAACAAGAAGGTTATACTGATTCTAGTTTTCAGTCAGACCAAGATGATAGTAAGTCAATATCAGGATATGTGTTCACTTTGAATGGTGGTGCAGTGAGTTGGAAAAGTTCAAAACAGCAGACTGTAGCTGACTCAACAACAGAGGCAGAATACATTGCTGCTAGTGAAGCTGTCAAGGAAGCTGTCTGGATGAAAAAAATTCATCAGTGATCTAGGAGTGGTTCTTGAGATAGAACAACCAGTACCATTCTATTATGACGATATTGGTGCAGTGATCCAAGCCAAGGAACCTAGGTCTCATCATAGATCAAAGCACATCCTCAGACGGTTCCACTTCATTCGGAAGATTATCGAGAGACAAGATGTTGTATTAGAATGAGTTGATACTAAGAATAATATAGCAGACCCATTCACTAAGGCCCTACTACAGCAACTGTTTGATCACCATCTCAATTGTATGGGTTTGAGATATAAGGGTGATTGGCTTTAGTGCAAGTGGAGATTGAAAGAATAAGTGCCCTACAAGCCAATCACATTTGTGATGTAACGGAACTTTTCTGTATTATTTCCAACTCATGTAATGACATTTATTCTGATATCAATAAAATGAGGCATTTGATTCATCGTTTCAGTTGCATCTTTTATATTTAAAGATTATGATGAACCCCAAAAATTAGGGTAATGGTTTTAGGGGACATGAATGAGTTATGCATGTGAGATCTAAAACCCTAATCTTAAACATTCCTAGTCGGAGGAACATTGAGTCGGGGATCAATGTTCCGGATAGACTAGCACATCTTATTTATGATCGATGGAGAGAGTAGCGGATCTCACAAGCCATTTATGTAAGGACACTAATATAAGAATGTGGGTGCTCATTGAGGAATGAGTTCACTGAATTGACTCGCTAAAGAGAACATCTTATGGAACCTTACTTGTATGTCAAAAGATAGTTCTCTAAGTGGGAGTTGTGCAAGTGATTCTTTGACTAGAGATCACCATGGTACCTTATGCACATAAGCTCATATTTTTAGTTCATACTCAATCATGATATTAGGTCATGAACGGGATGTTCTGGATATGGTCAAGTGTGTATGAAGATTGTGAGTAGGTCAACAAGGAATCGATTACTCCTAGTAAGAGGAGATGACATCCTATATATTCTCATCTATGATAACTCAGTAAGACTTTGGCCAGAGCAGAATGAAGATTAGATAGGGCTTCTAATCCTTCATTAGAGTTATCACTAATTGATGGAGGATCGACATGAATGAGATTGAGTTTGATATTTATCCATGCTCATAAACATATTCGGGATGCAAGATGATCGAGGGATTGAATTGCATGGGTACTTGCCACTGAAGGGTATATTTGATATTTCCACCAAATTCTACATCTTCTGGTAGTCATGATACGTTGCTAGATGTCAATCTTGACTTGTGGGTTTTGATTGAATTAATGAGATTAATTCGATCCTCAACTAGATGGTTCTTCTAATTGGTGAAATCGGGTTGGCATTAATCCTAATCGGTCGAGATTGAGTTTAATCGGATTACATTAAAAAGCACTCGGGCTCACTACTAGCTAGATATAGAGCCTAATGGGTTACACACATAAAGGAATTAGTCAAGAATTAATTTTAGGATCATTGGATCCTAATTAGGTGGCTAATTGGCATGTTAGCACATGTTGGCTAACCTAATTCTTTGCCAAATTGATTTTGGCTCGAATCCTAGCTTTTTGGCTAACCAATTTTAATTTAATTTGAAATGTGGTTGAGCCATAAGGGCTACCCATCAGATGGGTGCCACTTGGCATTTAATGTGGATTCATCTTGAAGAGTCCAAGGCGCCATAAACTCCTCTCTCCATGTTGATGCCACTTAATATGGCGTATGATCATTTTATGGTGCAGAGAAGGACCAAGAGTCCTTCTGTATTGGGGCATTGACCAGGTAAACACTCCTTCCAAAGTTAACCTCTCTTAAGGCGCCTACAATATTTGACCAAGTCAAATATTGTGGGCGTAGCATATTATTCTCCCAAGAAAAACTACGTGAAACATCGCGTAGTTTGATATATTTGGCACCTAGGAGTCATTCTGCATGAAGGCTCTTAGTTAGGCGCCTAAACCAGATAATCTTTCACCTTATCCATGTCATATCAGAAGAAAATTCAAAGAAAATTCGGAATAAAAAATGGGGAGTTGTATATACGACGTTCCGGAGGCAGAAATAAGTTTTTACGTGCCTCCAAGAGTCCTGCATTAAGAGACTTATCTGGCCCTTTGATAAGATTTTTTAATGGCTGATAAGTGCTTGGAATGGGTGTTATTGGCGCCTTATCTGAATCTATAAATAGGATAAGGCTGAGAGGTGTCGGGCATTCCAATTTAGTGGCTTGTCTTAAGATTCTTCCTTCCTTTCTTTTAGACAAGGTATTGGTAAGACAAGGAGTCTTCCTTTAGATAAGGTCTTATCCAATATAAGGAGTCTTAATTAAGACAAGGGTTAGGAAGAATATTTAAGAAAGCTAAGAGAGATTAAAAAGGAAGAATAAATTAGAGAGAAGAAGGAAGAAGGAAGGCCAAGGAATTCTCGTGCAGAATTCGGCAAGCAAGGCATCAAAAGGAATTATTCTTGAAGTTAATTCCTGTGTGGATTACTATTGGAGGGCAAACATGTGGGCGCCTCATGGAAATAATTCATCACCAAATCAGATTATTAAAGGTATGTTATTTAATTATACACCTTATACATGTTTGTGATCGAATTACATCAAGGTTGGTCCTTGGGTTCAGGGTTTGATAGATCAAATTTTTGAAATCCAATGCTTCCGCCATATCAATCAAACCTTACAAGTAGTACAATGTCACAAATATATACTTCAAAACTGATTTATAATACAATACACACAAAATATAGTAGTCTTATATCTAAGAACACATCACATGGTTAAAACACAGGCCACACAGAGTTCAATAAAAGAAACATCACAACAACAAACATGCTTAAGCTAAAGTAAACTATAATAGTTACAGGACACTGAGTTAGATAATCAAAGCAATGACAGGCCACATAGAGTTAAATAATCAGAGTAATTACAGGCCACATAGAGTTACATAAGAAAATGGAAACATCACAACAACTCTTAAACTATAACAAAGTAATTGCATTGACATCACAAAGATAAAACAACACAAAACCAGCAAATAGGAATGGCAGAAATTTCTGACAAAAGCCTTGATGAATCGAAGCACATACCATAATTTGGCTTCGAATGCTTGCTCCCGTGCTTTCTATTTTCCAGTGCAATCTTCTTTCGATGTTGGCCTTTCTTTATTGGGTTTCCTCTCTCTCGCTTCAAAATATCAAACCAAAACCTTAACCTGATTTCATAAAAACAATATAGGCTTGCTTTCGGAAGTGCCATGTATGTAAACCGAAAGGGCACATGCGAGGCACATGCCTTTTTCTGTTAAATAAGCTTGAGAAACGAAAGGGTCACATTGTTAACGGGCTATAAGTTTGGGAGTTGAATCATGAGAAATTGAAGTTCATAGTTTAAGTTAAATTAGGTTATAAAGTTGTCCGAAAAAAGTTGGGTTATAAAGTTTGGATTTTTTAGTTTTTTTGAAGTTTAGTCTTGTCCTTTTGTACACAAAATTTGCCACTCATGTGGTACTTCATCATATGATTCAAATAAGATCCATTTGTCTAGATATCATCGTATACATCTATAAAACCATATGCTTTGGATAGGATTTGTTTACAAAGTTCGGTAGGGAATAAATGAATAATGAGTGAGACAATCCACCTCTTTTCTTTCATAATAAGATCAAACATTTTAAGATCATTGGAGATAAGGGCAGAATAAAGGTCAAAGGAAGCTTGTTGAGAGGAACACTTAAGAGCTAAGGCTGTGTGAGAATAGAGAAAAGCCCCATCACCAATTAGATAAGTTTTGACAAATACACCTCCATGCCTAAAGAGCAGCAACATGGACAATGATATTGTTCCATGAACCTAGAGAATTCTCAAGCACAAAGTGCCCATAAATTCTCCTTTTGTAGCTATTTTAGCTAGAAGAGTAGTACTTCATCTACCTAACTTCCACTATCCCAAGTCCATTTTATGTAGGCAAAGTAATCTGGTTCCAGCTTCCTAGATGTATGCCCCTCTTAGCTTCACCCCAATGATACTCCCTTTAGTATAACATTATTGGATTAATTATTAGTGTACAACCCTAAATGCCAAAATTCAATAACTGCTACCTCTATGTTGGGTTTGTAATGCCTCAAGTTGCCTATGCATTTAGAACATAGTTTCCTTTTTGCTTTCATTTTTAGCTTAAGGGGCCCTTGATTGGTGCGATGGTAAAAGGCTTGGGCTGACATGTGCAATGGCATGGGTTCAAGTCCTTGAGCGGCTAATTTTTGGAAAAACTAAAAGTTTTGTCCCTAGTCTATCCTTCCTGGGACCATAAGGATATTAATCTTTTTATTTTCATTTTTAGCTTGCTCCATGGAACCATTGCTCATATGACATATTTGCATAATTCTTCTATATTAGACTTCTCTTGTAACCGATATCATGATATGTTTAATTGAATGATCTAATAAGGCATATGCCAAAGTTATAATACTATAATTTTATGCATTATTTGGCCCTTAATATTCTAGTTTCTGAAACTTGGGGTTCTTGGACCTTGATGTATGTATATGCTATATTCTAGACAACCATGTAATGTTTTGTCTTATGATACAATAATGTTTTTGCCATTTGTTTGGAACAGCTGATCCTTCTTTAGAATCTTCTGATGCTAAAACTTAGCAACTGAAGATAATGTGCAGAGTCTCCCTGAATGTATATATTTTAAGCCAGTTTTACTAAGATATTTTGACTAAGAAGTGGCTGTTAAGCTCTTAACCAGAAAATCACATTTTTCTTTTTGTTTACAATAGGTTTCCTTAATCTTGATTTCATTATTCCCTTCATGCATATTTGATGGTTCATTATATGTATTTCAGGAACATGAGGCTACGGTGTCTCTAAGGCAGGTTTTACTTCAGTTTCCAAGTGACTGCCCTACAACTCCGGCCAATAATATCTCCCCACACCTGTTTTTCATCTGTCTCTTGCATTTAGCTAATGAGCACTGTTTGAGCATCCATGATTGTCCGAGCTTAGATGAGCTTGACATCCACATTCCCTCTGCAGCACTTGCGAAGTTATGTTCAGATTAGCAGCTCACATTGCCACATGCCTAGCTACAACATATTGCTTATATTTTTCCACTGAGCCACAAAAATTGTATTGTACTACAGAGTTTTGAGGTTTATGCTGTACTCAGATGAAATCAAGCATGCACTTTTTTCATGATATATATTTCATTTACTTCATGTACACTGCTTTGCATTCGTCAAAGGCCATTGTTGTAATGTGAAGCATTGTTTTAAAGCTGCTTCTTAAGATGACTTTAAAACACAATGCAAACTATATGCAGCATAATATGCTTATGGTAGCAAGATTGATCAGCAAACTCCTAGTGTACCAAACTTACAGAATATAGTGTGAAAGGGCTGCAGTCGGGCCAGCTGGGGCTTGAACCATGAAGCCTCCTTTTTCCTCTTTCCTCATTTTTTTTCCCCTCATGTTGTGAAACGAGATATTACATTCCCACAGGCTTCCTAATCAGAAGAGATCTCCATCCTAAACTTGCGAATAAAAGGTTGTGCTATGAGACCGATTCTGCGGTTTCTGCTGCGCGCACACATTCCCATGACTCCCCGTTGTTTTCTTTTCGGCTGGAGATGAGGGAAGTTCTAACCCACGGGAAGAAGTACCTTTACCGCTCTAGGATTTGTCGAGAAAGTTCCTGGAAAGTTGAATATTTTGAAGGATAACATAACTTTAGACTTGAATCTTCTACCCCTGCTTTTAGAGAAGGGTTGTTGACCGCTAAGCAAAAGCTCGGTTCATACACTCCCCCTTATTTTCATATATGCAAAGAAAAGGCTACATTTATTTTGCTGAAACAAACAATTTTGGACTAGGAAAAGTGACATTTGGTCTTTTGATTGATTAGACTTCTATGTTTCTTCCTTGTTGATTTTTTTTTTTTTTTTTGGTAACAAGCATCAGATACTGTATTATCAAAATTCAAATTCTATCAGCATGTACATATTTATATAACATCCAGGTAAACACCTATTTACAGGGGTTTTAACCACCAGCATATGTAAACATAGGGGCACTGTTGGGAATACAGACATTTGCTTATGAGCCTTCAGAGTCTTCCGGCAGGCATATACATATACGCAGCCAATCAGATGTAGTTGGAAAGGATGATTGTAATGGGTATGCGTCTTCCATTAATAGGACTGAAATCGAATCGGATATGAATCAGATATCAGCATATTCATATGTGTATTTGTTTTGTCAGACGAATACAAATATGGATATGGATATTATTCGGATGCAAAATTTTATATCAATATTTATTTCAAACAGATATGGATATTATTCGGATACTGAAAATATGGATATAATTATATATATAACTTAGATAATTAAATTTTATAACTATAAAATTAAATATTTTATCAAATAGATGTTAAATTAAGTTAATAATATGTTTATATGATCGTATATTTTTTTTAAAATTAATAAATATTATATAAAATTATATGGGATTATATGTAGATTTGGATATTCGTTTACGGATCGGATAGTTTTCTATTGATATCTATATCCATTTTTCTTTGACGGATATGGATATTAGTGGGATCCTCAAATTTCTATTCATATTGGATTTATTTGGATATGAAAATAGATCCAGATGAATAATATCCATACTACTTTTGCCCCTATCCGTTAAGCCGCGAGCCTAAGAATCCATTCAGTTGTGAAAGGGGGTGATGATTAGTACCAAACTGCAGCAGATTAGCTGAAGAGCAGACCTTGTTGGAGTGGTAGAATGAGGATTTCAGAGTTAATCCTTCAGAACCTCCCTGGCATAGGGCCATACCATCAATTGAGCAATCATCTATATAAATAATCATGAGAAGAGTGACCCTGTTCATGATGATATTGCAGCAATATTCATTGAAAAGTTGATAAATTTGGTCTGGAGCATAAATTGAATAATGACAGCAACCAGCTTTGCAAATACTCCTATCGGATATGTTGGAGAGATAAGATGAACGTTTAAACATAGCACGATGATAAGCAGAATTTGATCTTTTCAGTGAGGATGAGTCATAAGTTATAGTATATTGATAGCCATATTCCAAAACAGCATACTTATATAAGCACCATTGATACATATGAAACTAGGAGTTTGCTGGGGCTTGAACCATGAAGCCTCCTTTTTCCTCTTCTAATCAGAAGATCAACACCTTTCATAGGATAGCAGTCCGGTATTACCTTGGAGTTGCTTATGATTAGAACAATGAATGCTCAGGTATGGCAATGGATGGACATATAGCTGTCTCTGAAACCTGCAACCAAAGCCAAAGTAAGTTAGTAATAATAATTTTTGTTTTTTTGAATATCCTCTAATTTTCTTTTCCTTTTTCCCTCTTCTTTTTTCCCTTTTCTTTTTTATTTTTTCCACCTTTTTTTTCCCCTATTTTGTCTTTTTAGATGCCTATTGTAGTTGCAGGTATAGTCAAATAGAGAGTGAGTGATGTAGTATACATCTTCAAATTTCAGATGCTGTAGAAAACTATTTGTTGCGGCCAATCTTCTGTTGCATCTATCCTGGAGAAAAAACCTAAAAATAAAGTTAACTCAGACTGAAATTATTTTCGGTGGAGATCCTCCGATGCCTAAGTTAGTAGAGGTTTGGTGAACAGGATATAAGAATTGAAATAGATAGAGTCTAGCCCAGAATTCTCTTACCAATGTACTTAGTTTATCTCCCTTTTATAGAGAAATGTAGTAGTAACTGTCTGTAACAATCGAAAGTTGTGGGGTCCCACTTATTCCGACATTAAGGGAGCAGCTAATGTTCATGTGATCGTGGAGAGACCGTTAAGCACGTCATGCGGCATGAATGTAGGTTGTAACGATTATGTGTTGGCTGTGCCGATCATATGTCGGCATTCGACTGACTATCGGCGCTTGGAGTCATTCCATCAGGAGAGTTGATTGAGAGTTGTCCATTAGTGGTTGAGTGTCGATACGCCGATTGATAGTCGGTTGAAGGAAGAGAGCCGATTGTCGGTCAGTTAGCCGATCGACAACCAATTGTTGTATGGTTCATTCGTTACATGTTGGATGCCAGATCGATTGACAGTTGGTTGAGGGATAATCTGCCCGACTTATTATCGTCCACCATCATTTGGTATTATGGTCATCGTGTAGTTGGTGGTGCTGATCATCGATCGGTTAGCAGAGTCAAGTAACCCAACAGTGGCCCCTCACTCTAGAGTTCAAAGTAGAAACAGACAGGTAATCTGCCACGTGGTCTGACATTTTGAATGACGAGAGTCTTCATGATTTGTCTCAGGCCCCGATTTGGTGGCTATCTTTTTTTCGATGTTTATAATTATTCCATAAATTGAGGGAGCATTTGGCCATTTTGAAGATTATGAAGCAATTATTAGCACGTTCGGCAAGGAGGATTTCAGCCATTTTGTTTCTTCGATGATCGTGCTGTAATTATTAGCATGATTAGCTGAAAATGTGATTTGATAGCCTGACAATCTGGCTGATTAATTGGATGATGCCATGTGTCATATGATTATTAGTCATCGGCTATTCCCATGGATCGTGGTGTCATAGCACGACCTGAACGGAGGTGCGTTGAAATGTCGAGTATTCGTTAGCTCAGATCTTGCAAGATGTCAGCAATTTAGTTGACCTTATTTTTACTAAAATAATCTTGGCCATCGATGACTTCTATATATATAGGACTACTGTCACTTTCCTTGAGTTTTTTACTGTGATTCTCAGTTCTTGCTAGTGCTTTGGAGTTTCTGGCTTCCTTCCTCCTTTGGTCTTAGTGTTCTTCTGAGTCTCCTTTCAATTTTTCATGTTAGATTTCATCTTCCTTTTCATTCATTTTCGTAGAGTTTTCCTTTGCCTTTGTAATGGCCGATTGAGGTAGGGGTAGAGTAGTAGGTGGTAGTTGGTCGTCTGGTTCAGCCGCTATCTTTTTTCCTGATCTGGCAGCGGAGGTTTCATCCCTAATGGATTCCATAGTCGATCATCTCTAAGAACAATATCACATCCCGGACCAGTTTTAGTTTTCTGCACCTGGTCTGGATGGTTGGATGACTTTCCTGCTGATGGGCCAGGTGGCCTTTCACATAGAAAACCTTAGGTCGGATCTCCAATTTTTGGTCCCAGAGTGCATTCAGAATATCCTAGACTATTATCGAATTTGTCTGGCACAGCTTGCACCAAATTCCATTCAGCTTCTTATGTCCTTTGCATTATTGTGTCATTCCATTCCGACCACTCCTTTGTTGTCTTTCTTTCGTCCTTTTTTCATCCTTCGTCCCCATCCTAAAGTCGATGGCTGGTGGATGTTTGCTCTAAGGAAGGATCTATCGTTTATCTCCGATCTTCCGTCATCCATTCACGATTGGAAGATCCAATTCCTTTTTATTTTCTCTTCTCTTTCTTGGGGCTTTCTTTTTACCGGGGAACTTTGAACACTAGCCTGAACGACAACAATTGGATTGATTCGTCGATCGAGAGGACTTCCTCAAGTTGAAGGATATGAAAGTTTCACCACAGAAGCAGCTACTGATTGAATATGCTTTGTACGAGGTCGGACTTGATTCAGCACCGACTGTAGGTATAACTTGAAGTAGCTTTTAGGATCTTTCTTTTCTTTCTTTGATTTCTAATTTCTAATCAGTCTTGTTTGTTTTTGTTTGAACATCCCCTGACTGCACTTTTGGTGGCTGACATTCGTCGATACATGGGCCAAGGAAAGTAGAAGTCGGCTGTCGGTGAAGGATCATCGAGGCCATCAAAGAAGAAGCCTGATGTCCCATCGATAGCCGCTCAGTTGATTGATGCAACATCGAATCTCGTAGAGCAGATCGATGTTGCATCGGCTACATCTTCGACTGGTCCTGGAGAAGCGGTCGTTGCACTAGTCACCCTAGCTCTAGTTCGAGCAGAACCAGTCGAAGTTCCTTTGGCCATCGGGGAGCTAGATGATGGCGTGGTTGTCATAGAGGCATCGACGGTGCTAATCGAGCCAGTGGTCTCTTGGGTGCCCTCAATGCTCGAAGTTGGGTCGGAAGAGCAGTGGCTGACAGCATCTCCAGCACCATTGACATTCGAATGGATGTCGAATCCATTTGAGCAGCCGGCGAGTCAAAGGCAGGGGAAGGCTCCTGCATCTTCTGCTACAAATGGGACTTCGAGTGATTTGGCAGATTCTATCAATATATCAATTCTGATCGAAGAGTCAGCCCTGATGAATCTGATGCTGGAAAAGCTATTGGTTGAAGTGATGCTACTCCTGACTAACAAGCAGAGTTGGAAGAATCAGACTATAGCCGATATGTTTTCGTCCTTCTATACTTCTCTTATTGGGGCAAGTCGATATTCTTCTCATTTCTTTTGTCATTCTTTCTTTCATTTATTTATTCTCTTTCTCTTCTTTTCTATTCAGGTGGCCCATGACATGTCGGCGTTGGAAAGAGTCATGCATAATTTCACTGACATACGTCATGGATGGTGCGACAAGGTGAAGGCAGTCATCACAAAAAAGAATGCCGCACTTCTTCGTCTTCAAGCCGCCATTGACTGAGAGAAGAAAGTGATCGAGCGGGAGATGAATCAGGCAAAAGAAATCTCCTGATTAAAGGCTGATTTGGAATCAGTGCATGCCGACTTAGGGTCGACAAATTTTGAGTTGGAGTCGGCATGCTCTGAATTGGTGTCGATCTGTGCCGAGTTGGAGTCGGCATGTGCTGAATCAGAGTCGGTTCGTGTTGATCGAGAATCAGCTATGTTGGTGCAGAAAATGATATTAACATTGGAGATTGCTAGAGCTAGAGAAGACAAGGTCACCGATGAGACCTACAAGATGACGTCCTGATCAGAGTTGGCTCCGACAGGACCCTTAAATGGTCAAGTTAGTTCTTTGGCCGATAAGAATGGAGTACTCAGGAAGAGAATAGCAAAGTAGAGTGATGGAAGTTCGAGATTAGAGAGAAGAATTATTTCTGGAGGGTTTCTTGATAGATCGTATAATAGATTGATAGTGATAGTCGTAACCGCCTGCTAGTATGTCGTTCGGACCACATGGAGTTTGTTATAAAGAGTTGTGTTCTTTGTCGTGACTTGATAGTTTGTTGGAGATTAATAGTTGAAGTTTGGGTAGGACTTTTGTACCTATGAGCAAGCTACAAGCAATGTATGAAGAACTTGAAGCTTCAGTAGTTTGGAGAAGTTTGGTCATCTTCAAGATTATCCGCAGGGTGGGTGATTGGAGCTTGAATTAAAGAAGTGTTGAACTTCATCATCCATGGGGTGGTTGATATCCATCGACTTGGAGATTGGATTTGTACTGATGATGAGATCCTTCTACTGGTCATGCATGATACGGGCTGGCCAAGTCCACGGTTGATTTGATTGATAGGGTATGTTCTGCCGTAAGGGAATTCGACTAGATAAGATTTCTTCTAAATAAAGTTTGATTGAAAGAAATCTATCTGAAAGGAGTTTGACTGGAAGGAGTCTACTTGGTGATTGGAAGGAGCTCGATTGGAAGGAGTCCGCTTGGCGATTGGAAGGAGCTCGACTAGAAGGAGTCTACCTGACGACTGGAAGGAGTCACTTGGTGATTGGAAGGAGCTCGATTGGAAGGAGTCCGCTTGGCGATTGGAAGGAGCTCGACTAGAAGGAGTCCGCCTGACGACTGGAAGGAGTTCGTCTAGAAGGAGTCCGCATGGTGACTGGAAGGAGTTCATTCAAAAGGAGTCCATTTGGTGACTGAAAGAAGTTCGACCGAAAGGAGTCTGCTTGGCGATTAGAAGCAGTTCATCTGGAAGAAGTTTGCCTGGTGATTGGAAGGAGCTCAATTGGAAGGAGTTCATCATTTATAGTAAAGAAACTCGCTTGCGCTCAAGATCTATTGCCAATCAGGGTCGGACAAGTTGGGCTTTGATACTTCAAATCCTATTATTCGTCCTAGGCTAAGAAGCAGAATTAGTGAAATGATAACTCTTTTTATTGTTTAAGGTCGTCCAACCAAACTTTAACATGCTTTTGAGAAGTCCAGCAGTCAAAGGCTATCACCGAGAGGATCGTCAGATTTTCATAAATTAGAGGTCGGCCGCCCAGAACTTGACGGACTTTGGTAGAAGCTGATTCTACCCGCAACACTTGTCCCCCTACATCTGAGTTTGAAGTTCGAATGAAGGAAGTACAAACTACGACCACCAAAGTTCTTTGTTAGTTTTCCGCTCTCGAGAGATGAAAAAATTTTGACTTCTTTTGGGTTGGCGCTGAAACCTCCTTTATGCCAAATGACTTGAAATGACATATTCCTTTGAAAACTCGTTCGGCATGGAGCTCTACGTACGGTGCAATAACTACTCCATCAGGCGTCAGAAGTAGGTATGATGATCAGGACATGCAGCACATTGGGATTGGTTGAAGTGGATCTACAATCATAACTGTCCTTGATTTTTTTAGCTATTTACACTCCTCCCCCGACTTCTCATTGTCGCCTGTGCCTTCCTTCTTTTCTTCCATTCTTTACTTCCTCCGAGCACCCCCTTCACCTTTTATCATGATTTCTTCAGCCATTGGCATCCTTCTTGACCGCCTTCTCCCTTTCCAATCATCCTTTCGAGTTTTTCGACTGATATAGATTGGTCTCTCATCTCTTATTCCTCATTTCTTTGCTCTTCTTTCACTGCCAGGGCTTTTGGTTTCTCCGTACAAGTTTGTTATTCTTCAAAATTTTCATAACCCTTTTTCCTTTGATTCTTTAGAGATTTTTTTGCATAGTTTGGTCCAAATATCTTCGGATGTGTCCTGATCTACTAGTTCTGGAAACCCGATCAACCCAAACTCCTACAATCCTGTAGTACCTCGTTCGGTCTTCATACCCAAGACTATCTCTTGCTCCATGTCCTTTGAGGACCTATTGTTGATTAGAATCCAGTATGAGGTGCCTCTTGAATATGATCTGGAACTCCCTAGGTAAAGCGGTCGAGCTTGCGCTCCTCCTTCGGATCATTTCTGCTTGTATTTGGAAGCCTTCCGTGCTGGATTACAGCTTCCACTTCCTCCTTTTGTAATTGTCCTTTTCTATTTCCTGAATATTTCTTTAGCCTCCATGGTTCTGAACTCCTTTAGATTTATTATAGGGTTCCTTTCTCTTTGTATTTCTACCAAAGTCCATCCTACTATCTCTTTATTCCAAAATTATTTTACTTTTAAATGCCATCCGACTGCTAAGGACTGGTGGTACCTTTCTTTCCAGTTCGGCAAGAAGGGGCTACTGAAAGATGCTTCTTCTTTCATTCAAAACTGAAAGAAAAGTTCTTTTACATTTCTTGTCCGACCTTAGAATTAGGACTTCCCCCCTAGGAACATCTAAGAGATTTAGTCTGCCGAGCTTTAGGGTTAGAAAAAAAGGATCAAGACTCAGCTACCATACTTAGGAATTACCGAGCTCCTCTTCTGTCTGAGCTGACAAAGGATCAAATCTTGTTCAATCTCAGCATAAGTCTCTTCAATCCAGTAGGTATACTTTCGAGTTTCATAAATTACTTTCTTGTCTTTCTTTCTAACTATAATTCTTTTGTCATTGTAGAAATGGATTCGAATGAGCCTCAGCGACTTTCCAAGGAGCTCCGAGCTCACAAGAGGAAGAAGGGTGGTGTGCCTGGTGAGACCTCTAAAAGGGAAAGGATTGATGCCTCGAGCTCTGCTGCATCCGCTGACACTATTGCTGCCACTGATGCTGCAGTACCTCCGATGTCCTTCAGTCCTCCTGATGATGTCCTAATTTCGAAACCTCCCATTGAGAAGGAAATGGGAGTAGACAGGAAGAGGAAGAAGTGAACCACCCAAAAGGTTCGACATAAAATCAACTCCAGTGGATCCAATGGTGACAACGAGGATCTGGGAGAAAATCCTTTCAAAAGTCAAGAGGTAGTCAAATCTTTAATCGATGGATGCACCCTACCTGAAGTTGTGGATAGGATCATCGATGTTGATTTTGAGTAGCACACCTGGGACTCTCTTGGGACCTTCCTCGAGGTAACTACTTCATCTCTTTTCTTTGACTTGTTCTTGTACTCTTTCATTAGCGTAATCTGCTCTTCTTTTTTGTAGATGGATCACCAACTGATTGCCAATATCAAGATGCTCAATCGTCAAAGGTCAGAGGTGGAGAAGGTTCATGAAGAACATCGGGCCAAAATCGATCGCCTCCTCAAGGAGAAATCCATCGAGGTCGGGGGCTTCTGGAGATGATCCAAAACATCGAACAAGAACTAGCAAAGGCGAAGGAGGAGCTCATCTTGGAGGCTGAGAAAAGGAAAAAGATCGAGGCTGAGATGGTCGAAAAGGAAAGGCAGACTTTGGAGCGAATCTCAGAGGCCAAGGTTTAGGTGGTACAAGACTTTAAGATTTCTTCAGAGATGAAGGATATAAAAGTTCACTTCGATAAAGTGGCCTTCATCAAGAGGTTTGAGCTCTGCTAAAGAAACATGATCGAAAAGTTTCTCGAGCTCGATCTCAGCTTCTTGGATGGCAGATCTTTTGATGATGAGGTGGGGCCGTCTACTGTAGGTGCCGATCTTCCATCCACCAAACTTCCTTCTACCGCACCCCCTGCCACATCGTCCGAACCAACTCTAGAGCCTGAGGCTGACCAGGGAGCGTCGAACTCATCCACTGCTTCTCCTTAAGAGGTTGGAGGTTTTTTATCATTGTATTTTTTTCATTTTCTTCTTTACTCTTCTTCTCTTCTTTTTTTGCCTTTTCCTATACTTAGAACATTTTAGTTATGAAAGCAAATTTCTTTCTTTTGCAATACCTCTATATTATGATGTGTTTAAGCATTAAATGCAGTCTCCAGTTAAGGTCAATCCTTTGCCTCAGGGTATCCCCTTGAAGGCTCATATTGGACATTTAAAAAAGAAAGTTCACTAGACTAAAAAGAAGTTGAAGAAGGTAGAAGACGAACATCAAAAGTGGAAGAAGAATTATTCAGAAGTCATGATTGAGCTCACCCACCTTCGCTAGGCACATAAAAGGGATTCCATAGATTATATTAACAAAAAGTATCATTTGACTGAAGAAGTAGAATGGGTGAAGAAACTTGACAGTGAGAAGGCTTAGACTTTAACCGCCAAAATTGGCTCCCTTGAGGCCGAACTTCATTAAGCAAAAGAGAAAGTCAAACAGCTAAAGAAATGTTTTGCCTGGGTTTAGAGTCAAGCAGAATTTGGCTGGGATTGGTTGAAGAAGTTCTTCGACCTTCAAAAATAGCTAAGTGATGCTGAAAAATCATATAATTCCTATTGAATCGATAGGTGTTTGTAGATCAAAGATTATAAAAAGAAACTCAAGATGGCAAACTCCAAAGTGATGTGGCTTTAAAAGCAATTGGTGGACAAGGCATAGGCTAGCTCAAGCATGAGTTCAGACCAAGTCACCACGTTGAAGAACACTCTTGGAAATCTCACTATGAAATTCGAGAGTATAGAGAAGAAACTTCATGACCTGAAGATTCAGATGGCCTGTCAAGAAGGCTTGGTGAAAGATGCTGAAGCTGAGTCGACAGTTCGAGGAATGATTTTAAGGAAGAAGTTGTGGGATTCGGAAGACAACTGTTGAAGGGCTCAGAAGTTATTCAGTGAAAGTTTGTTAACGAGAAAGGAGCTCGAAGCAAAAATTAATGATTTAAAGCATTCTCTCATAATAGTTGGAGCCGATAGTCCGAAGTTCGAAAGTTCGGGCCCTTCCTCTTAGGACTTTGTCTTCTCTTCTTTTTGTAAACGGTCTCGCAGACCTTAACTTTGTAATGAACTTTGTTTTAATGCAATGATATTTTATTTGCTTCCTCTTCACTATTGTTTCGATCTAATGTTGATATACTCCCTTTTCTATGTTGTCTTTAATATTTGGGTTGCCAACATTCTTGATCTATCATTTTATAGGTCTGTCCCCCTTGTTTATGATCAAGGATCCTTGGATCTAGAGTAGAAACTTGCTCTTCTCCCCCTTTAGAAATTAGAGGCCTTCATAATCTCTATGGGGTTCTCAATTCTGCATCAGGATGAGGTCCTCTTCTTATTCTTGATATAGTTGGCTATTGCCCTTGTTAGGGAGGGGTCCACTTTCTGTTCCTAATGAAGTTGTCGGGATGTAGAAGGGCTGTTGAAAGAATCTCTCTCCATTACCTTTTATTTTATAACCAAAGACTTTCATCCTTGCTGCAATGAGGTTAACCTCCTATCTTAAATAACCAAAGATCTTCACCCTTGCTATGACGAGGTTAACCTTCTGTCTTAAATAATTGAAGGCCTTTGTCCTCACTACGAGGAGGTTAAGCTCTTATCTTAGATAACAGGAAGCCTTCACCCTTGCTTGGACGAGGTTAACTATCTATCTTAAATAATCAGAGGCCTTCACCCTCACTGCGATGGGGTTAACCTTCTGATCTTAGGATAACTGGAAGGTCTTCATCCTCGCTATGATGAGATTAACCTCTTATCTAAATATCTATAAATAAACCAGTCAGCCCTCACTTTTGGATAAGGTTAATCTTCTATCTTAGATAATCGAAGATTCTTCACGAACCATCACTTATGATGTGGCTTCAACCTCTTGGCTCTAAATAAACGCCCGAGAGGTACTTCACCCTCGCTAATGGAGTTAATCTTCTGACTTTAGATAATCGAAGATTTCTTCAGTCTCTCTACTATGTGAGGTTAACCTTCTACCTTAAATGAATTGGACTTCACCCTGCTGGACGAGGTTAACCCCTATCTTATATAGACTGGAGGCCTTCATCTGCTATGATGAGGTTAATATTCTATCTTAGATAATGGAGGTTTTACCCTTGCTATGATGGGTACCTCCGTCTTAATAACTGGAGGCTTCATGCTCGCTACGATGAGGTTAACCTTCTATTTTAAATAACCAGAGGCCTTCACCCTCGCTATGACGTGGTTAAACTTCTATCTTAAATAACCAAAGCCCTTCACCCTTGCTGTGATGACGTTAATCTCCTATATTAAATAACCAAAGGCCTTTACCTTCGCTGCGATGAGGTTAACCTCCTCTCTTAAATAACCAGAAGCCTTCTATTTCGTTTAGGAACGAAGTCCGATTGAGTTATTTCTTACCATCACAATTTTGCTCCAAGGACAAAGATGTTAAATTAAGAAAATTTTATTGAAATGAGATTATCGATAGTACATTCTCAAATTTTTTGAGTTCCAAGATCGTGAGAGTGTAGCTCCTCCAAGTTTCTTCAGATAGTAAGTTTCTGGTTGGATGATTTCCACGACCTTGTAAGGGCCTTTCCAATTTGGAGTAAGCTTGTCCTGATTTTATGGTTGGAAGATGTCAGCCCTTTGCAGCACCAGATCTCCAACTTTGAAGACTTTAGTTTTAACTCTGGAGTTATAGTAACGGGCTATCCTTTGCTTATATGTTGCCATCCTAATTTGAGCTTTCTCTTATTTTTCTTCCAATAGGTCGAGATTTGCTTTGAGGTCTTGCGAGTTGCTTTGTTCATTAAAAGTTTCAACTCGTGCTAAGGGAAGTTCAAGTTCAATTGAAATGACTGCCTCTATCCCAAAAGCTAATGCAAAAGGAGTTTCTCTAATTGGCAACCTTTGGATGATTCTGTAAGCCCAGAGCACATGATAGAGTTCATCCATCCATATTTTTTTTGTCCTTTTAAGTCTCACCTTTATCTCTTGAAGCAAAGTTTTGTTGGTTACCTCAGTCTCACCATTTGCTTGAGGGTGAGCAACATATGTGAAATGATGGAAAATATTTAGATCTTCATAGAACTTGATAAATTTTGCTCCTATAAACTGGCATCCATTATCAGTGATCAAAGTTCGAGGTAGGCCAAATCTACAAACTATTGACTTTCAGATGAAGTCCTGCACCTTAGCTTTAGTAATTTTTGCTAGAGATACGGGCTCCACCCACTTAGTAAAATAATCAACTACTACCAGGAGAAATTTTGCTGTCTGGACAGCATGGAAAAAGGCCCAAGTATGCCTATCCTCCATTACATAAATGGTCAAGGAGCACTTAAAGGTGTGAGTTGCGAAGTTGGTGGCTCTGAATGTCAGCATTTCTCTAGCACTGATTGCATTTTGTCACATATTCTATGGCTTCCTGATGCATGGTTAGCCAAATAGCCTTGTCGAAGTAGTTTGTAGGATAGAGATCTGGCTATCAAATGGTTTCCACAAATCCCTTTATAAACTTTCCTCAGAGTATAATCAGCTTCAGAAGGTCGAAGACATTTAAGAAGTGGTAAGGAGTACGACTTTTTGTATAATTTATTTTCATATAAAATACAACGAAAGGCTTGATTTCTCAATTTTTGAGCTTCCTTAGGGTCTCCAGGTTGAACACTATCTTTGAGATATGAAGTTAATGGGTCGATCTAGCTGGGCTCATGATCGACTTGCATTACTGTTTGAGACTCCATCGAAATTGGGTGTTGCAGAAATTCAAAGAAGACCTCTTTTGGTAATTCATTTGGAGCCAAAGTAGCCAACTTAGAAAGGAGGTCGGCCCTAGTGTTTTCTGCTCTAGAAATGTATTGAATGTCAAAGCTACTAAAGGTCGAAGTCAGATTTTTTACTTTCTTCTAAATACTTCTTCATACTTTTCTCTTGAGCTTTATAGCTGCTACTAACTTGCCCCACCACCAATTGAGAATCACTATAAATCCTTAAGTGTTCTACTTTCAGCTCTTTAGCTATTTTCAGTCCCACAATCAAAGCTTCATATTCTGCTCTATTATTAGTGACAGAAAACTCAAAGCGTAAAGCATACTCGATAATAACTCCTTCTAGATTGATTAGAATCAAACCTACTCCTGCTCTCGAAGTATTGCATGAACCATCAACGTACAAAGCCTAGAAACCTTTAGGAAGATCTATTTTTTCTTCTGGAGGGTTCAGCTGCAGCCATGGAACATCGACCTCATGCTGCTCAAGTTTGGCTTCATTCAGGATGGTACATTCTACTATAAAGTCAGCCAATATCTGAGCTTTGATTGATAGCTGAGGCTAGAAATTAATATCAAACTTCATGAGCTCAATCGTTTATTTTGCTATTCTTTTTGGAGCATCTTCCAACATAACCTTAGGATTTCGAATGGCTGGGAGACCGAGTCATGGTGTAGTCAAACTATAACACCCTTAGGATGAACTACCGATGCACCTCAGGTCAAAGAACCAAACACACCACTGCAGCTTCGAGCCAGTCATCAATGAGAAGGTAGACTTCCTCATGACTGCTCGAGGTAGTCATGCTTAGTGCCCTCATTCTCTAACGAGTACCTGTACTCTCACTCCGATATTTTTACACCATAGACTCAAGACTCATCTATCCTAAAGAAGTGATCGTACACCAACCTTCCAGATCAATCACCATCCTCATGATGATCCTATGGTCGAAAGCATATTATGAGTTAATAATAAAAATTCGTGTCTTAAATTTTCAACTCTTGAAAATATGAACTATCATTGCCATTAACTCAAAAGATGTATCATAGACACTAAATACACATTGTGATAAAAAATAATCTATTTTATTATTTATAGTCAAAATTATAACTTTGCCCTTAGAAGTGTATAACAAGTGTTAGCCAATTCAGGATTCTAAGGCACACATATCTAATAGGAGTAACTTCGAAGAAGTTCCTAGGATTTATGGTATCGAGGTGCGGCATCGAGGTGAACCTAGAGAAGATCAGAGCCATCTAAGAAATGATTGCCCCAAAGTTAATAAAAGATGTTCAGTGCCTTACAAGAAAGGTTGTAGCTCTGATTCGCTTCATTTCAAGATCGATGCAACGTTACATGCCCTTCTTTCAGATGCTCAAGCAGTCAAAAAACTTCTGCTGGACTTTCAAATGTCAACAAGCCTTCGAATAGTTTAAGAATTATCTGAGCTCACCCTCTCTATTGGTCAAGCCCAAACCCAAAGAAGAGTTATTTTTATACTTGATAGTCTCCCCCGCAGCCCTTGCAGCAGTCCTAATTAGAAAAGAGATGAAAGTGCAGAGGCCAATCTACTATATATGTTGAGTTCTGAGGGATGCAGAAACTAGGTATACCAAGTTAGAAAAACTAACTTACACTCTGTTGATTGTAGCCAGAAGGCTCCAATCTTATTTTCAAGAGCACACTATAACACTTCTTACTGATCAACCCATCAAGGCGCGTTCACCATCGGAA